>JBBGZY010001586.1:80000-229099 GCA_037952925.1 Lithobates clamitans | reverse complement strand
CATTTTCCACTTCTTGGTTAGAGTTTGAACACTGCTGATTGGCATTCTCAATTCCTTGTAGGGGTGCAACGGATCAAAAAATCTCACGGATCGGATCGATCCTCGGATCAGAGTCAAGGATCGGGATCGATCCTCGGATCAGCATAAAAAACAAAAAAAAAAAAAACCACACAAATCTTGTTACACCCACCGGAGTTTTAGATTTAAAAGCCATTTTCAACACAAAACCGAGCTTATATGCATAAATATAGTATTTGTGCATATAAGCTCAGTTTTGTGTGGAAAATGGCTTTTAAATTTAAAACTCCGGTGGGTGTAACAAGATGTCCGCTTGCCCCCTTCTTACTCTATCATTATTGTACTGTGCAGGAGTGTGGGGTGTAGCAAGATGGCGGCGACGAAATGTCACTTCCTGTCGAGACAGAGGCCACTTCCGGGTGTACCAAGATGGCCGCCGCTCCGGAGCTAGGCCGAAGCCGGGGCCTTTCCTATGGCTGAGGCCCGAAAAGTGCTCCGCGGATCGCGGGTGTGCCGATCCGCGGAGGGTGATCCGTACGGATCACGGATCGGCAACGATCCGTTGCACCCCTAATTCCTTGGATATCTTTTTATATCCCTTTCCAGTTTTATACAGTTCTACTACCTTTCCCGCAGATCCTTTGACAATTCTTTTGCTTTCCCCATGACTCAGAATCCAGAAACATCAGTGCAGCATTGGATGAAAGATGCAAGGGTTTGTCAGGAGACCAGAAACTCATTGACCTTTTATACACACACACTAATTACAAGCAAACAGATCACAGGTGAGGATGGTTAACTTTTAATAGCCATTTAAACCCCTTTGTGTCAACTTATGTGCATGTTATCAGACCAAAATCCCCAGGGTATGTAAAATTTTGATCAGGGTCATTTGGGTAGTTCCTGTTGCCATTATGATTATAAAAAGAGTAAACACAGTTGATTGATAATAAATGGCTTCAGCCAAAAACTAACTATGAGTGAAAGAAATGTTTTTGTGTTATCATTCATATTCTCTAAAAAATGGCCAAGAAATCATAAATTCAAAATGTAAACTTATGAGCACAACTGTATATATAATGTTTGGGGGTTCTAAGTAATTTTCTAGCAAAAAAAAAAATGATTTTAACTTGCAAACAACAAGTTTCAGAAATAGGTTCAATCCTAAGTGGTTAAACTGACTTCATCTGCAGATTGAAGTGCATCCCTTTTGATCTGTAGATGAAGAAACAGAAAGATTCAAAAAGAAACAATGTTTCTTTTTTACCTTTTCTATTTCAGTGGCTCAGCAATGTTGTTTTTTTTCTATTTTATTTTTTGAGATCTTCAATTGCTTCGTTTACACTTCAGCTGTCAGCATGGGAACCCCACTGACAGCTGAATGAGTCATCGGTTGTTAGGGCAGCCCCACTCCTTAACAACCTATCATTTCCGGGGTTTTTTGTTATTTTTTTTTTGTGGTAATCCCGCTGACCGCTGAAAGAACTGAGCCTGAAAGTATTGGTTTCAGGTATTGGAGCATTTACACAAGTACCGATACTCTCATGCAAATCCTTAGTATCGGTGCAACCCTAGTACAAAATGTTTAGGTAGTAGTACAATACCTCATTCGATCTCACTTCCTGGTCTCTCAGGTTTTGTTGAGGCAACAGGAGTCATTGATTCCAACTGCTGTCAGTCAAAGCCGGTGGCAGGGGTCAGAGCCAAGCCCCGCTGCCTGTGTCTATAGATGCAGGCAGCGTGGCTCGGGAGCAAGCCCGCATGAGTGTCCCCATAGGAAATTGCACTCGCCAGAAAGGAGGAGCACAACGCGCTGACTGGGGACCCCAGAAGAGGAGGCTCAGGGCTGTTCTGTGTAATGCCTTTGCACGGGGCAGGTAAGTATAAACCTGTTCATTATTTACAAAAAAAAAAAGTTTGCATTTACAATGCCGTTAAAGGGTATGTTCACCTTTTACAGAACAATCTGTCACAGGACCCCCTCCTCACCCCCCCCCCCTGGTCCCGCTGACCTGGATTGTGGGGATGTCCTGTTCTGAGCCCCGGTATAGCCGTGTCTGGGGCTTAGAAATACCCGCAGCTGAATCTCCAAAATGTACCCTGTCAGGAGGGACGTTTTGGAGCATTCTAGTTGGCCGGCGCCGTCACATGGGCGGCACGACCAATCAGAACACACGTAGCCTGTCCTGTCAGCGGGGTAGAAAACGCATGAATGCCGGGGGGATTTCTAAGCCCTGGACCCCTAACACAGCTAAACCGGGGCTCAGAACTGGAGATCGCGATGCAACAGGTCAGCAGGACTTGGGGGGGTGAGCTGGGGGTCCTAAGTATTTTTTCCGTAAATGTGAACTTGCGCTTTAACTACATAAATTGACAAATTCTTAATGCCCTTATCAGCTGCTGCATCTGTGGGGGGGGAGTCTTAGATGGATGATACATTTTTGGATTCGTCGAATCATTTGCAAATGTCGCCCAGAAAAGTAATTTTTCTCATTCCACAGAAATCTGTGACGCTGAAGAGGGACACATTCCATGGGCATTGAATCAGCGAGGCTCCTTGGTCTCCCTGTAGTAAACAATATGGCCTTGTTCTGCCCTCCCCCCCCCCCCCCCTCTGCTGACAAATAGCTGAGGCTTTGTCCCAGCCTCTGCAGTAGGTGTTTTGTGGAGTGTAAATTGTGAGAAGCCCATTAAGTACGCTTGAAATGTTTTTATGCGAGATCCGATTGCACAGACACATTAAGCTGCTTAGCTGCCGTTCAGCACATTGGACACAGCTCGGGTTTAGGCTCTCGCATGCGTCTGCGGTGGAGTAGACTGTCGGCGGTTCTCTCTGCTTTGGAACGTATGATTCTAGAAACACTATGTAGTTCAGACTCCCAATCACCATGGTATAAAATGGCCTTTATTTCCCTGAGAATGTAGAGTTTTTTTTCTTTCTGTTCAATACGTTTTTTTTTTTTTTTTTTTGCTTTTTTTTTTATTGGGTTTTACAATGCTATTACATTGCACTTCAAAAGATTAGGTTGCACATACATGACTGTTCAGAAAAATGTTGCGGGGTGAGAAACCAGCCTGTGCCACCTGTGCCCAGCAAAATGAGAGTCGGAAATGCAGAGTTTTTGTACTGCAATTCTTAACCACTTAAGGACCGAGCCTCTTTTTTTTTTTTAGATGTGTTGTTTACAAGTTTAAAAACAGTGTTTTTTTGCTAGAAATTTACTTAGAACCACCCAAACATTGTACATTTTTTTTTCTAACACCCTAGAGAATAAAATGGCGGTCGTTGCAATACTTTCTGTCACACCGTATTTGCGCAGAAGTCTTAGAAGCGCACTTTTTTTGGAAAAAATACACTTTTTTGAATAAGACAACAGTAAAGTTATAGCCCAATTTTTTTTTTTTTTAAATAACAGTTTTTATTAGTTACAAATATATATAGATACAAAAGATATTTAAATCGCAAGAAACAAAGTACATCTGGTGGACAATCAAACTGGTAGTCAGTAGACAGCAGGATATATTCATCTAAGTACAGTATCAATTTTTTTTTTTAATGACAATACATAAATACAGCGCTCACAAACATAGACCCATAATAGGTAAAAACCAAAACGTAAAGTGCTTCAAATCTGGTGTGCAAAAAAAATGCAGAAAATGATTCACATCTGGTGTACAAAAAGTGCAGAGAAAATATTGCAGAAGATTTTTTTTTTTATATTGTGAAAGATAATGTTACGCCGAGTAAATTGATACCCAACATATCACGCTTCAAAAATTGCACCCGCTCATGGAGTGGCGACAAACTTTTATCCTTAAAAAACTCCATAGGCGTTGTTTAAAAAAATTCTACAGGTTGCATGTTTTAGGTTTCAGAGGAGGTCTAGGGCTAGAATTATTGCTCTCGCTCTACCGATCGTGGCGATACCTCACATGTGTGGTTTGAACATCGTTTTCATATGCGGGCGCTACTTACGTATGCGTTCGCTTCTGCATGTGAGCTCGTCGGGACGGGACGCGTTTACATTTTTTTTTTTTTTTTTTATTCCTTATTTATTTTACCTTTTTTTTTTTTTTTTTATTCCTTATTTATTTTACCTTTTTTTTTTTTTTTTTTTTTTTACACTGTTCTTTTAAAAAAAAATTGTCACTTTTATTACTATTACAGGGAATGTAAACATCCCTTGTAATAGAAAAAAAGCATAGCAGGACCTCTTAAATATGAGATCTGGGGGGTCAAAAAGACTTCAGATATCATATTTACACTAAAATGCAATTAAATAAAAAAAAAAAAAATTGTCATTTAAAAAAAGAATTTTAAAAAATGGCCCTTTAAGTGCTATGTGTGGAAGTTTTGACGTCTCTTCCGCCCTGCAATGTCATGGAGACGGGTGGCGACCATCTTCCCCTCACTCATCTCCATGCCAAGGAAGGAGCAACATCCGATTGACTCCGCTGCTGCGGACGGCTCCGGTAAGCGGCAGAGGGCACCAGAGCGCGGCGGGAGGGGGCGCCGATAAAAGTGATCTTGCGGCGAATCCGCCTCAGAGACCACTTTGATCTTGAAGTGGACCGCCAGCTGAACAAAGAGATACTGGGGTTATGACAGCTATTTGCTGCCATAACAACGATATTCTTCTTTAAATTTAGGACGTATATCAGCGTGCGGCGGTTAAAGTGGTACCAAAAATGTATTATGTTGCAGCTCTCCAATCGTTAGATGAGGTGGCTGCTTTAGTTACCTTTTTATTAGCCGCCCCCCCTTTGTTGTCACCAGTGATCGAGGCCAGTAACACACCTCCTGTATTGGTGAGACACAGCTCTGGATGAATGGGCACAGGAGGCAGAGCAGACAGCAGCATTGTCAGTCTTGGGGGAGGGGAGTGTTAAATGTATTAGATTTGAATACACTAAAATGAAGCCAAGAAAAAAATATTTTTAGCAAATGTATTTTTACTGAGGTGCATTTTTTTACATTGCAGATGACCCGCATGTTTAAAAAAAAAAAAAAAAAAAGTTCCCTAATTTAATCCCCACCATTCAGTCACCATATTTTGAGCTCTGGATGCGCCCACGCCCATTTCTATTATTCCAGTTATCTGCACCATCCTGCCCGCACCCGGCATCAGTATAAACTTGGAGAAGGAGAATTAGGAGATTACCCATGGGGGGGGATTTGTGGCTTTCCCAGTGATAAACATAGCCTGTGATCCACGGCTGTTTCCATTAGCGATGCTATCAAGTTCACCGTTTTTCCAGACTTTCCATTAACTCGCTATTTATACGCAGTCTGCTGAGTTCTGCAAAACAGCAGGTAACAGCGATTTGTGTAAAAAGAAATAATAATAAAAGGCAGATAAGCTGTATTTGTATGTAAGATGGTAACAAATGATAGCTAAGTTATGGTTTTAGGAATACTTTCTGTAAGTGGTGATGGGGCTGAGGAGGGAATACCCCGGACCTTGGACCCTGTCCCTTTAGCCTGCCGTTAGAGCATCAGCACTATGGAGGACCAATGCTCCCATATTTTATGATAAAATAAAAACATTGCTTTAACACACCACTATGCTACCAGTCCTATTAGAAAGGATACGTGTAGAGCAGGGCTGGACAAATTTGCTTTGAATCTAGGAGCCAGTTTTTTTTTTTTTTTTTTAACCAACGAAGCTTACGGGTAGAACATGTAACATGTTCCCGAAGGTGAACTTATCCTTTTAACACTTTTACAGCAAGACCTTTTTTTATTTTATTTCATTTTTTTTTTTTTTTTGCATGTTTAAAAAAATAATAATTTTAGGCCTGAAGATTACATAAAAACCCCAAACATATATTTTCTGAAAGCAGACACCCTAGAGAATAAAATAGTGGTAGTTACAATTTTTTTTTTTTTTTTTTTTTTATGTCACGATATTACCGCAAAGGTCTAGGAAGCGCAACATTTAGTAAAAAAAAAAATGAAAAAGGTTAATTTTGGGGGCACAAAAATGCAATAAATTACCCAATTTTTACAATAACAAAAAAATTATTTTTCTATACTCCAATGTTTCCCCCCCCCCCCATTTCATAGGGGACAACAATTCACTATGTGATGATTTCTTTGGTGACAGGTTCTGTTTAACCGCTTCAATACCAGGCACTTTTGCCCCCTTCCTGCCCGGGCCAGTTTTCAGGTTTCAGCGCTGTCGTACTTTCAATGACAATTGCACATTCATGCAACGCTGTACCTGAACAAAATTTTTATCATTTATTTTTTTTTTTTTTTAGGCAGAGCTTTCTTTTGGTAGTGTTTAATAGCCACTGGGTTTTTTATTTTTTGCTACAGAAAAAAAAAGACTGAAAATTTAGAAAATAAAAGTTTTTTTTTTTCTTCGTTTCTGGTAGAAAAGTTTTGTAAAGAAGTAATTTTTCTCTTTTGCTGACAAGGCTGCTCTGCTGGGCGCTGACGAGGCTGCTCTGCCGGGCGCTGGCGAGGCTGCTCTGCCGGGCGCGGGCGAGGCTGCTCTGCCGGGCGCTGGCGAGGCTGCTCTGCCGGGCGCTGGCGAGGCTGCTCTGCCGGGCGCTGGCGAGGCTGCTCTGCCGGGCGCTGGCGAGGCTGCTCTGCCGGGCGCTGGCGAGGCTGCTCTGCCGGGCGCTGAGGAGGCTGCTCTGCCGGGCGCTGGCGAGGCTGCTCTGCCGGGCGCTGGCGAGGCTGCTCTGCCGGGCGCTGGCGAGGCTGCTCTGCCGGGCGCTGGCGAGGCTGCTCTGCCGGGCGCTGGCGAGGCTGCTCTGCCGGGCGCTGGCGAGGCTGCTCTGCCGGGCGCTGAGGAGGCTGCTCTGCCGGGCGCTGGCGAGGCTGCTCTGCCGGGCGCTGAGGAGGCTGCTCTGCCGGGCGCTGGCGAGGCTGCTCTGCCGGGGCGCCACTGATGGGCGCTGACAGGGCGCCACTGATGGGCACTATTGGGGCTGCGCTGATAATCAGGGTACAGATTATCTGTGCGGGTGTCCCCGTGTGAAGAAAAGCTGCTGATTGGCTCTTCTCACATCACGCTGTCAGTGTGAGGAGAGAAAAGCTGATGACCGGCATTTCCTTGTTTACATGTGATTGGACACAGCTGATCACATGGGTAAAGAGCCGCGTCATCAGCTCTTTACCGAGATCGGGGAAGCGCTGTGTCCCGGGGACACAGTGCCCCGCCGATCGCCACGTCGCGTGCTCCCGCGGTGAGAGTTGGACGACGTCATATGACATCATTCCAGTACAGTAGAAGCACTGTAGACGTCACTTCCAGGTCAACAACAAGAAGGGGAAGGGATTGGACGTGTGTCCGCTCTCCTCTCCCCCCCTCTACCTGGTGGCACCAGGTCCCAGGCCCACAGATGAGCAACCGGAGCTGGGGGGGGGGGGACGATGGCAGTGTGCAGGCGCCAGGACGAAATTTTGTGCTCTGGCACCTGGGTGTTGTCCAGCTCTGGTTTAGAGTATTAGAAGAGCTGAATTATTTACGTTAACTTGGGGAAAATGTACTGACTACATGTGTGAAGGCCTAGGCAATTGGACTTTCAATCACATGATCTCTGCCAAACTGAAACGTTCAGACTGGTTGATCCTTCACTTTAGCGTGGATCATGTGACCGGACACATACATTTTTGAAAATGTTATAGGTAGCCCAGAGACCTAATCAACTTTTTTTTTTTTCTTTTTTTTTTTTAATGTGAGGCGTTAGACTGGAGGTCCTCCATTACGATCTACAAAGGCCAGATTTATTCTATTCATTTGTCACAGGCAACGCTGGAGTTTAATGTAAGGAACTTGAATGGATCCCAACAGCTCCCCTCCTTCACGGGGCTTTATTGATGACACAGTTTTAACATGTTAAAAAGGAATGAAAGACGACCTCCTTGAAGAGACCCAGCAGAGGACTCCAAGCCTTGCTGGGAGGAGGACGGGAGATGTGCCTGGAATATCAATGAGGAGTCGATCGTCGCCGGTCTTACCGCAGACTGAAACATGTGATCAGACAATCAAAGCTCCCCATATCCCGCCTGGGATCTTCTTCTGCCGTCTCCCTAATATTATTCTGTGCTTTGTTCGTCTTCAGATTCTGAACCTGCCAATACACTCTGCGCTGTTAAATGATTTTACCTCCCGATTTTCCGAAAAAAAGATTTTTACTGCCTTGATTTATGTCTTGTGTAGAGCAAAGCACTCTGGGCGCCATAGTCATATAACCTGCCTTGAGTTGACAAGTTTACAGTTATTACCTGTCATTTTATAGGAGATGTATGGAGTATATAAAAAAGATATACACTCACCGGCCACTTTATTAGGTACACCTTGCTAGTACCGGGTTAGACCCCCTTTTGCCTTCATTCTTCGTGGAAAAGATACAACAAGATGTTGGAAACATTCCTCAGAGATTTTGCTTCATAGTGATATGATAGCATCACACAATTGCTGCAGATTTGTCACCTCCATATCCATGATGCCACTAAATCCCACAGGTGCTCTATTGGATGAGATGTGGTGAGTGTGGAGGCCATTGGAGTACAGGGACCTCATTGTCCAGTGGTGAGATGATTGGAGCTTTGTGACATGGTGACATTATCCTGCTGGAAGGAGCCATCAGAAGATGGGGACACTGTAGTCATAAAGGTATGGAGATGGTCAGCAACAATACTCAGGTAGGCCGTGGGGTTTAAATGATGCTCAATTGGTACTAAGGGGCCCAAAGTGTGCCAAGAAAATATCCCCCCCCCACCATTACACCACCACCAGCCTGATCCGGTGATACAAGGCAGGTTGGATCCATGCTTTCATGTTGTTTACACCAAATTCTGACCCGACCATCTGAATATGGGAGCTGAAATTGAGACTCATCAGACCAGGCAACGTTTTTCCAATCCTCTATTGTCCCCTCTTGGTGATCCTGTGCGAATTGTAGCCTCAGCTTCCTGTTCTTAGCTGACAGGAGTGGCACCCGGTGTGGTCTTCTGCTGTAGCCAATCTGCTTCAAGGTTGGATGTGTTGTGCTTTGTTATTCTTCATACCTTGGTTGTAACAAGTGGTTAATTGAGTTACTGTTGCCTTTCTATCATCTGGAACCAGTCTGCTCATTCTCCTTTGACATTGAGGCATTTTCCTCCACACTACCGCTCACTGGATATTTTCTCTTTTTCGGCCCATTCCCTGTAAACCCGAGAGATGGTTGTGTGTGGAAATCCCAGTAGATCATCAGTTTTTGAAATACTCAGACCAGCCCGTCTGCCACCAACAACCATGCCACGTTCAAAGTCACTTAACCTCCCTGGCGGTTTTCCCGAGTGTGGCTCGGGGTTAAATTTCAGTACCATTAGCGGTAACCCCCGAGCCACACTCGGGATTACATTGTAGGATCCTGGTGCGATGTACTTGCCTTGTCCCCAGGATCCTGCGATGTCCCCCTGCTGTGTCTGTGGGCAGTTTGGGAGTCTGTAGTATTAACATTTAAGAAATCCAGTAATCTGCTGTGTTGCAGGAATATATCGTGAGCAGTGTGTGTCTTTGTGTAAAGTTATTGCGATAAATGCCTTATTTACAGTGCCGTTCACATGACCTCCCGCTGATATTAGCGAGGAATCTCGGCTCCTCCCACTACAGTGCTCGGAGCGGGGAGCGCCATTCCAGGCTTCTGGGAGGATACCGACCTTATGGTCAGGTTCTT
Organism: Lithobates clamitans; assembly: GCA_037952925.1. NCBI lineage: Eukaryota > Metazoa > Chordata > Amphibia > Anura > Ranidae > Lithobates > Lithobates clamitans. The sequence goes on along the minus strand of JBBGZY010001586.1, from coordinate 219,400 downwards.
TCCTGAGACTGGACCGGCCCAATGACATCAGCTGACAGCGGAGTGTAGGACTGTAGCCTGCTGTTGGCTAAAACACGTGTCACAGAAGTGCTGAACAGACTGCCCTCTTGTGATCCATAGGAGAAGTACAGCCAAAAAACAGCTTTGGTCATACTTCTCCTTGAAAGTCTATGTCACTTGTCACCAGTCTCTATTGTGGTCTTGCAGTCACCCTGTCACATGCACCCCTGGCGGAGACACCCCACGTTTACACCGGTGTGACCGGTCATGTGATTTGACAGGTTAAATCGCATGAGATCTTGCACCCTGTTGTTGTTGGCAATGGAACTGTTCAAACCGGTGTGACACCGACTTTGCGGTGCTGCACCAATACAATATACAATTTTCCTTTAGATTTACCCAAACCATATAATATGAGGTCAAACCTAAACATTTTCCATTTGTATGCAATCAGACCGGTCCTTGCACTACATAGTTGAAGGTGAATCTAAAGGAAATTGAATAAGAAAATTGTATAATGTATGGCCAGCTTAAGTGGTTGTGACGCCACCCTTGTCACTATCATGAAGCTAATCTGTATAAATGATGTGCAGCGGACGCTGGATTGAGTACAGAGAGACAGGAAGTGGCTGAAAGAGGCCGATCGGCAATGCAGAGAGGAAAAATCCTTAGGAAAATTTCATGAACCTTCTCAGAACATTTGAATGTCGCTCAAAAGATTTTGTTCGCATTTAACATTTAAATTTGGAATGAATGGACTTTACCGAACAAAAACCACATACACTGTTAGAAATTTGTTTAACTGCTTGCTGGCCGCCCACCGTCAAATGACGGAGGGGCGGTGAAGCTCTCGGGGGTGCGCGGCGCGGCGATCACGGCTGTGCCGTGTTGCTAGGACACAGCGCTACCCCGATCTCTGTAAAGAGGCGCGCCCGCAGCTCTTTAATCATGTGATCGGCTGTGTCCAATCACAGCCAGTCACATGTAAACACAGAAGTGCCGATAATCGGCGCTCCTCGCCTCACACTGACAGTGTGTGAGGAGAGGAGAGCCAATCAGAGGCATCTCCTCACAGGGGGGACATCTAGGAATGTAATCAGGGCACTGATTACAATAGTGCAAAACAGCGTCAACAATCTGTGCCCACCATTGCCTAGCAATGCCAGCTATCAGTGACCACCAGTGGCAGCAATCAGTGCCCACAAGTGCCACCAATCTGTGCCCATTAGTGATGCCAGTCAGTGCTGCCCATCACTGCTGTCAATCAATGCCCATCAGTGTCACTCATTAGTGCCGCCTATCCGTGCCCACCAGTGCCACTTATTAGTGCCCACCAGTGCCACTTATTAGTGCCCACCAGTGCCACTTATTAGTGCCCACCAGTGCCGCCTATCCGTGTACTGAAGTCGAGCAGCCTGTAAGATTTTTTTTTTCCCATACAATTCCTGCCGGTGACTGTAGCAGGGAAGGCTTCCCTCCAGCAGAATATAATAGTGCTGTGTTGATGGGGAATCGAGCAAATGTCTTTCCTTCCAACCATGGTGGAAGGAAAGAAAATTGCATAATCTATGGGCTGTTGTAAAATTCCTTCATTCTGCCATATTTAGCGCCTAAATTGGACTTGCTGTTGATTTCTGCAATATTTGCTCCCCCTGTTGATAGTTTTATGACATTCATGTTAGCTTTGTGACTGTTCTCTATGTGTGTCTTGTGCAGTACCAGCTTATTGTACAATCCAAGACACCGGTGTAGGATAAACGGTTAATGGGTTGGTGGCTGGGTTGCGGGGTGTGTGGGCATCTCTGCCATGTATATATTTGTTTTATTAACACTCTTCTTGTCTCCGAGGAGCTGTGTGATCCGCCCTCCCAGTGTCTGCTAATTATTTCATCCCGCCCCCCCTCACTGATTACCATTGGGAAGAATGAGGTCACACTCCGGGATCTGCCCCTCCAATTGATGCCGTTCTGTAGAGAAGAAGGTTTTGTGTCCCCCCCCATACAGTCGCTCTGTGACTTGTTGTCCCATGGGACCAGATAAAACCTTCTAGCTGAATCTTCCATACAAGGCCATACAGACCCATACTTGTTAATGGGAAGCCGTGTCTTGTCATTTCACAGTCCTTCCCTACAATGGAGGCCGTGCTCTATTATCACTACCATCTGCTGTGTCTGTTTTTTTTTTTTTTTTCTTTCCAGCTTTATATAAAATACATTTAAATATTATCAGCGTGTGACCTGGGCTTCAGTCCCTTTTTAATGAACGATGTTCAGAGACCCCAGAATCTGAGCAGAGATTTAATGAACATCGGGGTAGTCATGTAGCTTTGATAATAATAATGTTTGTGGCCATCAATGGGAGAAGTGCAATTAGCCGGTACAAGGAAGGGGGTGTAGGTGCGGGGGGGTTGTAGAGCATACATCTGATACATGGCCCTATGGGGGCCTATTCGGGTCTCCCTCACAGGCATAAAAACAAAGAAAATACAAAACGATTCTCCTGTGCTTTGGGTGCTGGGTGTAGGGATATGTGGTGCAGTCAACCCTTTTATGTAGAATGTCAATGGCCTTGCTGCCCTCCTCAGAACAATGCAACTGAAATGTATAGAAGAGAGAAAGGAGGGCGCACAGACCTTGTGCATTACCAAAAATCATTTTAATCAAAGTAATACAGCAATGGTTATACTCACATAAAAACCTGGTTAACAAGCATATCAAAGCATCAGCAATAGCAACCGGTATCTCTTAGGTCATAGCCGAGGATGTCAAAGGACCAGACAGTATTGCAGGGTGGCTAACGCGTTTCGAGGGGGGACAGGCATACATACCTGTGCTGTCAAGTTAGGCTGGCCATACATTATGCAATTTTTTTTTGTACAAATTTCCTTTAGATTTGTCAAACCGTATAATATGAGGTCAAACCTAAACACCTTCAATTTGTACGCAATCAGGGAGGCTCTTGCACTACATAGTTGGAACTACACTGCACGTGAAAACCACAAATGCTATTTAAAGGGGGCATCCCCGAGGATGCCCACACTGGACCACCAGAGATGCCACCAGGGATGCCCACCACTAGTCACCACCAGGTATGCCACCCACGGCCACCAGGGATAACAATCAGTGCCCACAATGCCTGCCAATCAGTGCCCACAATGGATGCCTGCCAATCAGTGATGCCCATCAGTACCATTCATTAATGTACATCCGTACCACCTATCGGTGCCCATCTGTGCCACTTATCGGTGCCCATCTGTGCCACCTATCGGTGCCCATCTGTGCCGCCTATCAGTGCCCACCAGTGCCGCCTATCGGTGCCCACCAGTGCCGCCTATCGGTGCCCACCAGTGCCGCCTATCGGTGCCCACCAGTGCCGCCTATCGGTGCCCACCAGTGCCGCCTATCTGTGCCCACCCGTTCCACCTATCGGTGCCCACCCGTGCCGCCTATCGGTGCCCACCCGTGCCGCCTTTCAGTGCCCATCTGTGCCGCCTTTCAGTGCCCATCAGTACTGCCTATGTGTACCCATCAGGGCTACCCATAAGTGCAGAATATTAGTGCCCATCATCAGTGCCCATCAGTGAAGGAGAAAACTTATTTATAAAGTTTTGTAACAAACAAAAAAAAAACTTTTTTCTTTTAAAATTTTCGACCTTTTTTTTTTTTATTTGTTTAGCAGAAAATAAAAACTGCAGAGGTGATCAAATACCACCAAAAGAAAGCTCTATTTGTGGGAACAAAATGATAAAAATGTAGTTTGTGTACAGTGTAGCATGACCGCGCAATTGTCATTCAAAGTGCGACAGCGCTGAAAGTTGAAAATTGGTCTGGGCAGGAAGGTGTATAAGTGCCCGGTATTGAAGTGGTTAAAAGATAAAATAAAATAAAACTGCTGACTTATGAAGTCACAGAACCCCGCCCACCAGCTTCTTTTTTTCCTTTATTTTAACCCCAGGCAGGTTTGTCCATCACATACAGACAAGGACTATGTGGTTCAGATTGCTGTGATTGCTCTGAATTACCAAGGAAAAGCTGCCGTGGTCCTGATCTCCAGCTTCAATATAAAAGCTGAATAATAGAAACATCTGCAATTAACTTTGAATGGGAATTGTTTGAGTTTTGGTTGGTTGGTGCCCTTTGATAAAGCCATCCCTGGGAATCGGCATGTCTCGGCCTGAACATGTTCTGCATCCAGAAGAACAAACATTTTGTATAAATTGGGAGCTCAGATGTCTTTGTTGCCTGCGAGTATCTCTCTGCTCTCCCGTGAATGATGGTCTATTGTGACGCCACCACCTGGCATTCCCGAGGAAAGTGCCAATTGTCTGATCCATCCAGGTGAAACGCGAGCCAGTTAAATAACCTTTATGGGCAAACCTGATTATACAAACAGCAGTGCATCTTCCCTACCGGCTGTCATTACCGTCGCTGCTCTGCTGTAAAATGCTCTGCAAAATGCCGAGGAATCCAAGATCACGTTAATGAGGCATATTAGTAATTATTCAATTGTGCTTAATGTAAAATTTAATTAAAAATGTGGGGAGAGCGTGGGCTGTGGTGATCTGCTTCGTGAATGTTAAAAAACGTAGTGCGCTGTGTGCGTTTATCGCCCCTGCATGGTACATTACCTGAGGTTGGCCACGGTTGTCTTAATCTGATTTATAGTAGGTCTGCCACTGCTACATCTATACCCCTCCGGTGCCCTGTGTGCCACCATTGCCATTCTTTCGGTTGGACTGCATTGCCTCTGGTGATTAGTCCAACTTTTATGCTTTTGGTTTTGTGCCTTTTTATCCCTGTTTTCTGAAATGTTCTTTTCAGGGTGGATTTGATTTATATCATAATTTTTAAAGAGGACCTGTCATCTCTGTCCCGCAGTGGCTCCTCTTCTGACCCACAGTTGACTCACCGACAGTCCCATTCACTTTAATGGGACGGCTGGTGATGCGGCAGTGACATAACAAGGTGAGGGACGTGGTGGCAGCAGGTAAGTGGATGCTCGCTAACAGGCGCTGCCATGATGGATCTGATATGACAGGTGCTTGCCGACCGCCGCATGTACATATACGTCCCTACTTTGTTTTCGGCCAGTGGTCGGCTACAAGATAAAAGTGGTCTCTGCGACGGATTCGCTGCGAGATCACTTTTATCGGTGGCGGGAGAGGCCCCCCCCCCTTCCGCCGCGATCCGGTGCCCTCCACCGCTTACCGGAGCCGTCGGTAGCGGCGGAGGGGATCGCGTCCTTTCCCTAGCTGTGCATGGAGACGAGTGAGGGGAAGATGGCGCCCACCCGTCTCCATGACACTGCAGGGCGGAAGCGACATCACAACGTCACTTCCGCCCATACGTCTTAAAGCCACATTTTTTCAATGTCATTTTTTTAAATTGTATTTATTTCTTTTTTTTTTATTGCATTTAAGTCCAAATGTGAGATCTGAGGACTTTTTGACCCCAGATCTCATATTTAAGAGGTCTTGTCATTCTTTTTTCTATTACAAGGGATGTTTACATTCCTTGTAATAGGAATAAAAGTGACACATTTTTTTTTTTTTTAACAGTGTAAAAATAAATAAAATCAAGTAAAATAAATAAGAAAAATACATTTTTTTTTTTTTTAAACGCCCTGTCCCGATGAGCTCGCACGCAGAAGCAAACGCATACAAAAACGGTGGTCAAACCACACATGTGAGGTATCGCTGCGTCCGGTAGAGCGAGAGCAATAATTCTAGCCCTAGACCTCCTCTGCAACTCAAAACATGCAACCTGTAGAATTTTTTAAACGTCGCCTATGGAGATTTTTGAGGGTAAAAGTTTGACGCCATTCCACGAGCGGGCACAATTTTGAAGTGTGACATGTTGGGTACCAATTTACTCGGCGTAACATTATCTTTCACAATATAAAAAAAAAAATTGGGCTAACTTTACTTTTGTCTTATTTTTTTTATTAAAAAAAGTGAATTTATTTAAAAAAAAAGCGCGCTTGTAAGACCGCTGCGCAAATACGGTGTGAATAAAAGTATTGCAATGACTGCCATTTTATTCTCTAGGGTGTTACAATATATAATGTTTGGGGGTTCTAAGTAATTTTCCAACAAAAAAAAAAAACAGTTTTAAACATGTAAACACCTAAATTCCAAAACAAGGCTGGTCTTTAGGTGGTTAAGACCCGTACGCACTGAGGCAGTTTTCAGGCGTTTTAGCAGTAGAAATAGCGCCTGTAAAGTGCCTGAAAACTGCCTCCCTTGCCGCACGAATGTGAATTCCTGAGTGCTTTCACGCTGGGGTGGTGCACTTGCAGGATATTAGAAAAAGTCCTTCGCAGCATCTTTTGGGGCAGTTTGGGAGCACTGTATACAACGCTCCCAAAACGCACCTGCTCATTGCAATTAATGGGCAGCGCTTCTGAAGCGCCGCAACATGGGTGGTTTTAATTCCTTCTTCGGCCGCTAGTGGGGGTTAAAAACTCCACTATCGGCCGAAAAGCCCCACGCTTAAACAGCGCTAAAGCGCCGCTAAAATGAGCGGCGCTTTAGCTCTAACGCATGGACGGCCCCAGTGTGAAAGGGCTCTCAATGTAAGGACTCATTCTTGCTGGTAGTTAGAATCTTAATATTTACAAACAAAATGAAGGTTTCCTATTTGGAATAATAAGCTGTCAGGTTAGTAAAACAGCGATGTCAGAACCGATTCAATCATACAGTTTGTAGTGTACATAGATTTGCAAAACAATGAGATAAAGGAATATTCCTGAACTTTGTTTTATCTCATGGTTACTGTGAAATTGTGTGAATGCATCAATGCAGTGCATGTTATCTCAGCTTGCAAAAAGTAAATATTGCAGAATATACAACCTCATGCTGCACAACTATGCTCCATTTCATGCTGAATAAACTAAATTATTAAAGTGGAGTTCCACCCACTTTTACAACTCTTCAGCATCCCTCACTAAACTGCGCACTGTAAACAAATTGGATATTTTTTTATTTTTTTTCTTAGCACCTACTGTATATCTGCTGTATTCATTTTTCACTTCCTCCTCCCTGGCCGCGGCCCATCGCATCATTTCCTGTTTGCAGTGCCTTCTGGGAAGGGGCGGCAACTTCCTCTGAAACTGCCGTTGCTATGGAAACCTGACCTGAAACCTATTACACTGCTTGTGCTGCACTGAGCATGTGCGAGATCTACAAGGATGAGATCCAGGAAGAAATACAGTCTGGCTTCAGATGCCCACACTTAAGATGGCCACGGCCTGCTGTAAATTTATAAAATAACAAACTACTGCTATAAACTAACAAAACAGACCTTAGTTTACAGACTAACTTTACTAGAATACATTAAGCTTGTGTATTATAGGGGTATTTTTATTTAAAAAGTATAATTTCTGCTGGAACACCACTTTAATGTATCCTAAATAGAAAACTATCTTTAGGCTAGAGCTGCACGATTCTGGCCAAAATGAGAATCGTGATTTTGTGATGAGTTTGTGTCAGGACAGGAATAGAGCTAAAATCTTTCAATGGCGATACTTGTTCTGGAACTGCTCCACACAAGGAGACCGTGCAGAACCGGGCATGGTAAGTTTTTTTTTATTTTTTTTTTTGTTTTTTTTTGCTTTTTTTTGTTTTTTTATCACTTTTTCTTTATTAAGATAAATTTCAACATACTACATAGAAATACACATTGCACAATATATCTATATAAATCTTTTCATTAACATACACCACACTAACCCCCCACCCTGAGAAAAAACTCCGGATCCTTGTCCTCTTCAAAAGAGCCTACCCATAACCAAAATTCAACTTGTGCAAAACATTATTCAAAGTATAATAAGAAGGGGGCTTTACAGCGCCCTATTATATGTGTCAAACAACCAACAATACAAAAAAAAAAAAGTAATAATGGTAAAATGGTTAATGGAGTTTGCATGTTCTCCCTGTGCCTGCGTGAGTTTCCTCCGGGTACTCTGGTTTCCTCCCACACTCCAAAAGACTTGCTGATTTGGTTACTTGGATCCTGTTAATAAATTGGCCCTAGTATGTGAGTTAGGGACCTTAGATTGTAAACTCCTTGAGGGTAGGGACTGATGTGAATGTACAATGTATATGTAAAGTGCTCTGTAAATTGACGGCGCTATATAAGTACCTGAAATAAATATTAACATAAAAAAGATCCCCTTCAGGCAGCCCACAGGCCATACCAGTGACTGGTCCTTTGGCCTCTGTTTGCTTTATTTGGGTCTCCAGCATCCTCAGTACAGGTACTCCTTAGGGAAAACTAATTATCATAAGGTGATGTATTTAGGGGGGTTGGGGGAGCCACATTTTCAGGTCTTATAAATGTAATAGAATACTCAGTGTAAACGGATTTTAGTTTTCACATCTTTGCTTTTTTTTGAACAAATCCCAATAGTGGGTTTAAAAACACTTCCTTCTTCTGGTGTCTAAGTGACAAATGTATGCTGGGTCCTGCCGGCCCGGCATGGTTTTTCCATAACGTACATTGTTTTCTCCGTTGCATTGTATTACTGCTTCTTCCCCTCCCCCCCCCAGCAGCCCAGGACGGGTCAGGTACACCAACTGATTATTAAGACTTTGTATGGACAACTGTGATGTTTTTTTTGGTTTCTCTGTCTCTCTCTCTGATCTGACCTTCTCTCCCATGTTACTGACACAGGTTTATTTTCTCTCCCTTTAGAGAGTTTTGAGGTGACAGTCACCAAAGAAGGTGATAACGGGTTCTTTCTCTCCTCTTATAACTTATTAACCCCACTAACTTTTTTGGTTCTGAAAACAAAAAAAAAAATTTTAAAAAATGGGGAATCAGCACTTGGCTCCTTCAGCGCCATACAGCCTGCTGCAGAGCGTTGCTCGCCAGTACTGGCGCTGAAAGGGTTAAACAGAAGATACTCTGATCCCTTTTTTATATAATCTTCTGTTTTCATTTGTTTTGTTTTTTTTTTTTCATTTGGACCATTTTAATTTCTAATTCCAAATGAATTGTTATGTGATGGAAAATCCCCATGTCGATTAGAAATATCTAGCGATCAGACATCCGTTTTCAGGACAACGATTGGATTAGCTAGGTTGAGGTATGTTTGCTTATGTTTCAGGATGGGGGGGGGGGGGGGGTTGGTTTACAGCACAGCCTGGCCCGTATTGATCATTTCATAGAGTTTGGGAATGAATGGGAAACACATGCAAGCCAAAGTTTGTATTTTTGTTATCAAGTAGTCTATTTTATTCATTTTTTATTTATTTATTTATTTTTTATTATTTCTGCTGCCTGCAGTAACCAGTTCATATTCTGTTGTTCATTGCAAAATGGGACAGACATTGGTTGCTATAGACAGCACAGACTTTCCTCTACTCTTTATAGAAGCTGTTGAGTTACAGAATAACATCATCAGTTTAAAGAAGTATGGGAATCCGTCCCCCCCCCCATCATACGTAGACTGTCAATCAGCAGCTCTCCTCTCTGTTCCTCCTCGCTCACTGGAGTGCTGAGCTGTGGAGGGGGCGGGGAGCGGCTGTCTCAGGCTCTTAGCGGCTCGCTGGGAGGCTGAGACTGCCATCAGTCCAGGCAGCTGGTGGATCCAGACCTCCAGAGTCGGGATGATGCGGTGCCTGGACTGATATCGGCGACGTCAGCAGAGAGTGGACTGCAGACCACTCTCTGCTGAAAATGGGTCACAGGAGGGCAAAATGAATTGCACTTCTGTAACCCAGAGGAGAAGCCCAGCCAAACGAGCCCAGGCTGGATATCCCCTTTAAAAAAAATAAAATAAAAAATAACAAACATTATACTTACCGGCTCTGTGCAGTGGTTTTGCACAGAGAAGCCCCGATCATCTTCTTTTTGGGTCCCTCGCCGGCGCTCCTGGGTCCTTCCCCTCGAGAAGTGCACCCCAGAGAAAGCTGCTTGCCCTGGGGGCACCACTGCACGCTTGCTTCCGAGCCACTGCTCTATGCATCCATATGACACAGAGCCGCAGCTTGGTCCCCCATGCTCTCTCCTCATTGGCTCACTGGCTGCGATTCACATTGTCTCAGCTCAGCTAACAAGGAGGGAGAGTCCCTATCTAGCTATTGTGAACATTGTTGGATTGGAGGGGGGCTCAGGTAAGGTTTGGGGGGGGGGGGGGCTATACACAGGGCTGAACAACCTTCAGCCCACGTTCACACTGAGGGCGGGTTTGACATTGTGCGTCTTCAGCTGATTTCAAGCCGGCATTTCACTCCGATTTCGGGGGGCGATTTGACAGACCTCTATGTGGCTTCATGCACAGATGTCTATAGAAATCGCCCCCCCGAAGTCGCCAAAAGTAGCGCAGAAACTACTTTTGGGAATCGGTGCAACGCCACAAAGTCGGCGTTGCACCGATTCAGACGGTGCCGTTGCCAGCAATAGGCTCTAATTTGGCATATGATTTGACATGACAAATCGCATGTCAAATCAGCCCAATGTGAACGTGAGCTCGGCCTTTACAACCACTTTAATTGGCCATATAAAGTTGGTGAACAGAGCCAAGCAGATCATTCATCTGTACCAGGGATATGCAATTAACGGACCTCCAGCTGTTGCAAAACTACAAGTCCCATCCTGCCTCTCCCTCTGGGTGTCATGTTTGTAGCTATCAGAGTCTTGCTATGCCTCATGGGAACTTGTAGTTCTGCAACAGCTGGAGGTCCGCTAATTGCATATCCCTGATCTATACCACTGGTCTCCAAACTCTGGCCTGTGGGGTGGATGTGGCCCTTTGCTTCCTTTTTTTTTTTCTTTTTTTTTTTTTGTACAAACTTTATTTGAAATGTACATTGTGCTGCTGTACATTGACATACGATCCTGTCCAGTGCACTGTGATAAAATGCAGCATGTTATCGCAGATCCCTGCAGTGCAGCTCTGGGCCGCATTGCGGTGTGAATAGGACACATAGAATACAGTTGTTTTCTGTGTGTCCTTTCAGTGGGTTGCATCCTTCCAGTGTGGAATGTTCTATAAACCCGATGACGAGGACAGAGTCAGCTAGTCTGGCTCTCAGGACAGCAATGTTAACAGCCCTCTGTAAAATCCTTTTTTATAAGATGCATCTCTTTTCTTCGCATCACCCTCCTATAACTAGAATTGTATATTGGGAACAAACGTCATACCTCTTCCAGCTCTGCCTTCTTGTAAATAGCTTTTTTGAAATGGATGTCTGAGCCGCTGATATTTCTACATTACAAAGGTTTTTTTTTTTATCTTTTGCTTTTGATTCCCTGATTAGCCAGGTTCATTGCACAGGAAGACTTCACCTTTTTATTTTAGTGTTCTTTCCTCTGCTCCATTCCTATAACAGATTTTGAAACTGTAAAGGTGCTGGAGGTGTCGCTGAAGCTTCCTCATCTCTCACACTCCGCATTATAACCCTCTGCGCTGGTTAAAGGGTCAGTCTACCCATCGCTGATACTTGTTTGAGTAAATTCTGGCGAGATGAACATTCCACTAGTGCAGTGTTGGGGAACTTTGGCACCCCAGATGTTTTGGAACTACATTTCCCAGAATGCTCATGCACTCTGCAGTGTAGTGGAGCATCATGGGAAATGTAGTTCCAAAACATCTGGAGTGCCAAGGTTCGCCATCACTGCACTAGTGTCTTACATCTCCAGCAACCCAGAAAGGTGCCATTTTTTTTGCCATCTGATTTTCCGTGTTCCGCCCTCCTGCCTGGGACATTTCACGCTGCTGGAACTTGTTTTACGATCTGTAGAAGCCAGCAGCGTCCGTCTGTACAGAGGAAGGCAGGCATGAAAGCCTTGGTGATGAGGGTTTCATTGACTAAGTTCCTCAGACACGTAAGGATCCAGTGAGTGGTTCATCTCACCAGTATTCACCCATTACTAACACTACATTTGAGTGGACTGACCCTTTAAATCAGCATTGCCATTGCTTGGCAGAGAACAGTCTCCCTTCTGTGAACATCAGCCTCCAGGCTGCATGCCTACTCTTATCATCTCTCTTCTTTTTCTCTCTCTTTTTTTTTTTTTTCCTCTCTTTTTTGTGTCTTTTTTTGGTCGAAATTTCAAGTACTCCTGTGAAATGCCTGTCTATACATTTTATTATTTCTCTTTTATACTCCTGCATGAGTGGATGCAATATAACTTGGACTTGCTTGATAGGCAGGCATCTGCTATATGTTCGACTAGGACAATCACCTCATCGTTTAATAAAAAAAAATATAAAAAAAATAAAAGCACAATGCTTCTGCCTTGTCCACAGACCCTCACACCCCCCCCCCCCTGGCTGCTGAAAGTCATGTTTTCTCTCTTCTTTTGGTTATGTCTGTATCACTGTGTTTGATAATTTTGCCCCGTTTGTGTGCGTGTGTCTTACCTGCCTTTCCTCAGCTTGGTTTCCAACCTATTTTTTATTTTGAGGGGAACCCCGGCAGAGAAAGGGTTCAACCTGTCCAGCTGCAGACCATAACCTCATTCTGATGTCGTTTTCCGTTAGGTGAAATCTGCGGCTTTAAGATCCATGACCAGGACGTGCCATTTGAGGCCGTGGTGGTAGACAAGTCCACCGGAGAGGGAGTTATCCGCTCTACGCAGAAACTGGACTGCGAGCTGCAGAAGGATTACACGTTTACCATCCAGGCCTATGACTGCGGGAAAGGACCAGATGGATCCAGTGCCAAAAAGTCTCACAAGTAAGAACAATGGTGGTAAAGGTGATGGCAATGTATTTGGGTCTAGGGTCTCTTACCCATTTTGTAAGGGCTTTTTAAAAAAGGTGGCTGCTAGTCATCCTGAGATTAACAGATGATTGTGTGTCTTTGGGCAGCATGGTGGTTTGTTATAGCATGAGGTCCTGATGGACTGGCCAAGCATGGATTTGCATACCCTTCTTCTGGTGGCAATCTCAATTTTGGTTCGGCAGTTGTCTGTTACTGAAATGTGAAGGTGCCTTTTAATGCAGATAACGCAAATAATATGTAAATAAACCATACCATATGTGTTTCTCTAAGCAGTGGTCTCCAAACTGTGGCCCAAGGTATGCCTTTATCCAGCCCTTGGAGCTCTATTCCTCCTGCTGATACTAGGCGCTATTACTGTTATTGACACCAACGATGAGACACCATTCCTTCCACTGACACCAATGATGGGACACTGTTCCTCCCACTGACCCCAAGGATGGGTCACGATTCGTCCCACTGACACCCAAGGGTGGGTCACGATTCGTCCCACTGACACCCAAGGGTGGGTCACGATTCGTCCCACTGACACCCAAGGGTGGGTCACGATTCGTCCCACTGACACCCAAGGGTGGGTCACGATTCGTCCCACTGACACCCAAGGGTGGGGTCACGATTCGTCCCACTGACACCCAAGGGTGGGTCACGATTCGTCCCACTGACACCCAAGGGTGGGTCACGATTCGTCCCACTGACACCCAAGGGTGGGTCACGATTCGTCCCACTGACACGATTCCTCCCACTGACACCCAAGGATGGGTCACGATTCCTCCCACTGACACGATTCCTCCCACTGACACCCAAGGATGGGTCACGATTCCTCCCACTGACACCCAAAGATGGGGTGACGATTCCTCCCACTGACACCCAAGGGTGGGGTGACGATTCCTCCCACTGACACCCAAGGATGGGGTGACGATTCGTCCCACTGACACCCAAGGATGGGGTGACGATTCGTCCCACTGACACCCAAGGATGGGGTGACGATTCGTCCCACTGACACCCAAGGATGGGGTGACGATTCCTCCCACTGACACCCAAAGATGGGGTGACGATTCCTCCTACTGACACCCAAGGATGGGGTGACGATTCCTCCCACTGACACCCAAGGATGGGGTGACGATTCCTCCCACTGACACCCAAGGGTGGGGTGACGATTCCTCCCACTGACACCCAAGGGTGGGGTGACGATTCCTCCCACTGACACCCAAGGGTGGGGTGACGATTCCTCCCACTGACACCTAAGGGTGGGGTGACAATTCCTCCCACTGACACCCAAGGGTGGGGTGAGGATTCTTCCTCCTACTAACTACAGGCAGTCTGGCCCCTCTAAAGTCTAATGGACAGTAAACTGGCCCTCTGTTTAGAAAGTTTGGAGTGTCAGAGGCAGTGAGGGAAGTAAGCTTTCTCTACAACCTGGGAGTTGTGTACGCTTGGCATCTCCATAGTACCTTTTATACAGGATCCACTCTCGCCCCAGGAAGATGTAGGGATGGTATAGCTTTCTAACGGCTGGTATTCACATCCCATTTTCTCATCATTTTTATGTCTTAGATGATAATAATAATAAGCTTTCATGTGTTTTGCTCATCTTATTTGACATTCTTCCTGATATCGGCTACTTTTCTTAATTTTTTTCTATGCCCATCTGATACCTGCAGCTAATTTCCAGCACAGATCCAGTCACTCCTCATTAAAGATTAAAAGGCCACTTTAGTGCGTATAAATAAATAAGTGTGTTATGTGACGCACGCGGTAATTTATGTACATATTTTGCTGTACGTTTGTAATAACATTTGTGCCCCTTTTTGAAGTGTTGTCTTCAATCACCCATAAGGGATATCAAATATACCTAATTGTATTGCACAACATTTATTCGTGTCAGTAAGTCTGATTACAAGCAAACATGAATTACCAAAAAAAATAAGAAAGATTTTCTTTGTTACACTTTGGCCACCAGACTTATAATTTGACCAGCCTGTCCCGGCATAAGAGTGTGTTTAGGATTCGTACTATACCAGGTACCATAGCTAGTAGGAATGCACCGATCAATCACCTGCCGAAAATTATCAGCTGAAAATAGGGTTATCACTCAGCTTTGCTGATAGAAAGAAAAAAAGGTGCTGATAATGGCATGCTGCGTCCCATTGACTGCAATGCAAAATTGGCTTCAGTGCACAAAGGCACCCCCCCTTATTGACTTCAGTGCACAAAGGCTCCCCCCTATTGACTTCAGTGCACAAAGGCTCCCCCCTTATTGACTTCAGTGCACAAAGGCTCCCCCCTTATTGACTTCAGTGCACAAACTCTCCCCCCTTATTGACTTCAGTGCACAAACTCCCCCCCCTTATTGACTTCAGTGCACAAACTCCCCCCCCCTTATTGACTTCAGTGCACAAACTCCCCCCCCCTTATTGACTTCAGTGCACAAACTCCCCCCCTTATTGAATTCAGTGCACAAACACCCCCCCCCCCTATTGAATTCAGTGCACAAACACCCCCCCCCCCCTTATTGACTTCAGTGCACAAACACCCCCCCCTTATTGACTTCAGTGCGCAAACGTCCCCCCTTATTGACTTCATTGCACAAACGTCCCCCTTATTGACTTCATTGCACAAACGTCCCCCTTATTGACTTCATTGCACAAACGTCCCCCTTATTGACTTCATTGCACAAACGTCCCCCTTATTGACTTCAGTGCACAAATGTCCCCCCTTATTGATTTCAGTGCACAAACGCCCCTCCCCCTTTTTGACTTCATTGCACAAATGTCCCCCCTTATTGACTTCAGTGCACAAACGCCCCCCCACATTAATAAAAAAATTCTAAAAACTGTCCATTTCGGATTTGGTTTTTGGCCAAATGCATCCAGAATTTTCGGTTTTGGCTCTGGAATTTTCATTTCGTTGCACCACTAATACCTACTTCACTGTGCCTCATTTATAAACGTTATGAAATTTTCTGTATGCAAATTCGGGGTCTGAGATCAGGTTGGGCTAGGAAAGGGAACTTCTGATTGACTGCGGTGGGCACAACATACCAGCGATGTGGGCACAGCAGGCTTGCCAAAGCACTTGAAATGATCTACTAGACTAGATTCTTATGTAGCAGGTGGTGGGTTTCTCGGGCACAGGCGCGGTTTTGGTGAAAAAGGTGTATGCGGTCATCTGGAGATGCCAGCTGTCAAACATTTTAACATATTTTGAACTCTCCTGACAGGATCACTTAAAGGGAGTCTTAATTTTTCAAACGACTGAGCTTTTGTACACTTGGCTTGGTATGTCTGGGTACTGGAGGGGTGGCAGAGTTGTCGTGCCGTCCCAGCGGGACTCCTATTCTCCCCGGCATTTTCTTTCCACTTATTAGACCCCAGTGAGTGTTTGTGTGCAGGTTGTCTCATCCATTATGCATTATTGTCTTGCTGCAGGGCGACTGTACACATCCAAGTGAATGACGTCAACGAGTATGCTCCAGTCTTCAAGGAAAAATCATACAAAGCCACGGTCATCGAAGGAAAGAAGTATGACAACATCCTTAAAGTGGAAGCTGTGGACGCTGACTGCTCCCCTCAGTTCAGCCAGATCTGCAGCTACGAGATAGTGACTCCTGATGTACCATTCACCATTGACAAAGATGGTAAGTTCCCCATCACTAGTGTCTTTCTTTTTCCCCCCCGGATAGAATGGGGAAGGTACATACAGTGAAATTCCAGCCACACCCTGAATGAGCCTACGCCCACCCCCATTCTAAGACCATCTACCCTGTAAAAGAAAAGATGCCTATACTTACCTATTCTGAAATCGCTCCAGTCCGGTCACATGACCGGCTTCATTGCCTATTCTGAAATCGCTCCAGTCCGGTCACATGACCGGCTTCATTGCCTATTCTGAAATCGCTCCAGTCCGGTCACATGACCGGCTTCATTGCCTATTCTGAAATCGCTCCAGTCCAGTCACATGACCGGCTTCATTGCCTATTCTGAAATCGCTCCAATTAGGTCACATGACCGGCTTCATTGCCTATTCTGAAATCGCTCCAGTCCAGTCACATGACCGGCTTCATTGCCTATTCTGAAATCGCTCCAGTCCGGTCACATGACCGGCTTCATTGCCTATTCTGAAATCGCTCCAGTCCGGTCACATGACCGGCTTCAGTGCCTATCCTGAAAACGCTCCAGTCCGGTCACATGACCGGCTTCAGTGTAGAGGAGGGGCAGCCAACAACAGCTGCCCCATAGTAAGCCTATGGGTGATGTCACAACCCAGCCGTTGCCTCTCCTCTACACCGAAGACTGCGCTGGAAGCCGATCATGTGACCGGAGCGGCTTCGGAATGGGTAAGTATAGACATCTTTTCCTTTACAGGCCAATTTCTTCCTCGTGATCACTTCCTTCTGTTTGACAGCCAAAACTTGACAAAGCAAACCTGCCTTCTGTTCCTTGTTTACAGTCACAATCCACCGTGACAGAAGGTGTCATACCGTTCTGTGTTTGTCAGGTTCTGATGGTAAATACCATGTTTACCAAGTGATGCATGTGAATCTGCATGAGGTGATATTGGGAGTTTGTTAAATTTTAATTTCTATTAAAGGGATTGTAAAGGCAGAAGGTGTTTTTATCTTAAAGTGATTGTAAGGCTTTTTTTTTTTTTTTAAAGAACAAACATGCCATACTTATTCACTTACTCCACTGTGCAGTTTGTTTTGCACAGAGTGGCCTTGATCCTCGACTTCTGGGGTCCCCTGTTGGCAATTGCGTCCATAGCCGGACTCGACCCCGGCACCTGCGTTATTGGATTTGATTGACTGTAGTGGGAGCCAATGGCTGCGCTGCTATCAATTTATCCAATCAAGAGCCGAGACAACGGACAGAGGGGAAGAGCGCGTCTCCGGCTTGTAAATCACAGGATTCAGGTGAGTAAAACGGAGGGGCGGGGGGGGGGGGGGGGGCAGTCAGTGACAGAAGTTTTTTCACCTTGATGCATTAAGGTGAAAAAACATGAGGGTTTACAATCCCTTTAAAGAGGAAGTAAACCCTCCTGCAAAAAAAAAAAAAAAAACAACTAAAAACACACCCTGCAAGATAAAGGCATAATGAGCTAGTATGCATCTCATAATGAGCTAGTATGCATAGCATACTAGCTCATTATGAATTGCTTACCCGAGAATGAAGCCCCCGCAGCTGTCCTTGTCTCCCCCTCAGGCCGCCGACATGTCGCCTGGGGCTTGCTTCCGGGTATTACGGCTCCGGCGCTGTGATTGGCCAGAGCCGCGATGACGTCACTCCCGCGCATGCACAGTACAACTGAAGCAACGGCTTCATGCCATTGCTTCAGTTATCTTAAGTGCGCATGTGCTGCATAACATCGGCACATGCAAATACAAGGATATCTCCTAAACCATGCAGGTTTAGGAGATATCCAGTGCAGTTACAGGCAAGCCTAATTATAGGCTTGCCTATAGGTTAAAGTGGTTGTAAAGGGTTTACAACCACTTCAAAGCCTTCTGTGGGCTGCAGACCCCCCCCCCCCCCCATACCTGAGCCCATCTTTATCCAGCAGAGTGTCTAAGCTGCCTGGGACTCTGAACCCCCCCCCCCCCCCCCCCCCCCGAATTGGCTGAGCAGCACAGCACGATTGGCTCCCGCTGCTGTCAATCAAAATAATTCAGCCAATCAGGAGTGATGTCGGGCCGGGTCGTGGCTCCATGTCTGAATGTTAACAGGGAGCTGTGACTTGGCTCGGGAGCCCCCATAGAAAGCTGCTTGCTGTGGGGGGCACTCAACAGGGGGGAGGGGCCAGGGTCACAGAAGAGGGACCTGAGAAGAGGAGGATCGGGGCTGCTCTGTGCAAAACCAACTGCAACAGAGCAGGTAAGAATAACATGTTTGTTATTTAAAAAAAACAAAAGAAAAAAAAAAAGGAGACTTTACAGTCCCTTTTTTAAGTTGCTGTAAAAATGTGAATAGCAGTTGTTGGGGAAAAATAAAGTTGTGGAACATTTTTATTTCAAGAGCTTTCTGCCTTTTTACAGCCTCTCAGCAGTGCAGTCATGTGTAGTTGGGTAGAAGGGTGTCGCAAATTCAGCTTTAGTTTCCTCATGTTCCAATAGAGTACTTACTTACCATTGTCATTAAAAGAACACTTTCTTAGGATTAGCTGTGCAAGTTGTTGCACAAGCTGTTGGGACTATATAAATCCTGTCTTTGTGTCACCTGTTTGTTGAGACACAAAGATAGAGGAAATGTTGCCAATGGTGTAGTAGCAGTAAAAGCCTGGCAGAGACTCTAACCTTTTAGATTTTGAAGGTTCATGTCTAAGTGGAGACAAATTTGGGTGAAAGACAGTTGACCTATCAGCAGTTCAGTTTGGATGTGCATTTGTTAGAGCCCTTTCACACTGGCGCGGTTTGCAGGGGCTGTTGCGCTAATAATAGCGCCTGCAAACCGACCCGAAACAGCCGCTGCTGTCTCTCCAGTGTGGGAGCCCCGAGGGAGCGGTGCGCTAGCAGGACGGGAAAAAAAGTCCAGCTAGCAGCATCTTTGGAGCAGGGAAGGAGCGGTGTATACACCGCTCCTGCCCATTGAAATCAATGGGACAGCGCGGCTACACTGCCGCCTCCGCAGAGGCGCTTTGCGGTGGTTTTTAACCCTTTCTCGGCTGCTAGCGGGGGGGGTAAACTGCCCCGCTATCGGCCGAATACCGACGGTAAAGCGCTGCTAATAGCAACGCCTTACTGCCACTGCCGCCCCAGTGTGAGAAGGGCATTAATGTTGGGGTGTGGGGGGGGGAGAGGACATTGTATCGTGAGCCACTTTGAGCTGATGTAAATGCTGGAGCTTTCTCTGGAATTTACTGCAGAAGATATGAGCACCTAACATACAAGTCCAGATTAAATGTATGACAAGCTTGTGTTCCTATGAACAATGGCGGGGTGTTAGTTGGGACCGTCCTGACGGATATTCTGGGATTTTCATGTTGCAGTGAGTCCTGTGGTCCTGTAGCCCTGAGGTCCTGGATTCATTTACAACAGGAGATACTTCCTACAGGCACACTTTGTAGGTTCCTCTTAGGCTTTATGACTTTTCACTTGTTACTTTATATCCAGATTGTGTGTAAAAGAGGCATTAGATTGTAAGCTCCTCTGGTAGCTGAGGTTGATGAGAGCGTGTTGTGGTGTTTTTTTTTTTGTTGTTTTTTTTTAAGTAAAGGATCTATGATGCAACTATGAAGCAAACGCTCTTCCCCGCACCACAAACACCATAATAGTGTATTATATGTGCCATGTATTCACACACTAAGCTCCTCTGTGCAGAACCTTCCAGCTCCATGTGGTGTGTCAGTGCAGCTCTGCAAATCTTTTGTCTGTTTACTGTGACCCTTGTGACCCGATCGCCCTGGAATGTAAATGTTAGACTCGTTGATGTGAACCCCGACCTGTATTGTGAAAAGGGGAACGTATGTCTATAGTAATAATTATCTCATGTTCTTATGAAGTTTACAGAAGATCTCTGTTGCACTGTTGGCTTCTACATTGGCTTCTTGATGCGATCCCAATGTAGATGTTGTAGTGTATTTGTATTGTATTTTCGGACGACAACTGTACTGACTAAATGAAAGTAGTATGATCTGGTATCGTACGTAAAAATTTTTCGTGCTTGTCCGATTGTATAATATCAGATGAACAGTTTTTTGATCGGCTATCGAAAGCTGTGTACTAACGATCCAATTATAGTATGATTGATCCAAAAGCTGAATTTTTCATTCGTTTTTTGGATCGTGTGTACGGGACAGATGCAGCATTCAGCTAGGTAAGTATGATTCTGGAAAAAAAAAGTTAACCCCATACTTCTCTTTTGAAGGAGGGCAGGCATAGAGATCAAAGTGATTGTTAAGTCTCGTTTAAAAAAAAAATTAAAAATAACAAACGCTATACTTGCCTCCTCTGTGCAGTGGTTTTGCACAGAGCAGCCCGGATCCTCCTCTTCTTCTTCTGTGCTCCTGGCCCCTCCCTCTTGTTGAGTGCCCCCAGAGCACGCAGCTTAATATGGGGGCACCCAAGCCGAGTCACAGCTCCGTTTGTCCATTCAGACACGGAGCCCTGACCCGGCCCTGTCCCCTCCTTCTTCTGATTGGCTAACTGACTTTGATTGGCAGCCGTGGGAGCCAGTGGCGCCGCTGATGTATCTCAGCCAATCAGGAGGAGTCCTGGATGGCTAAGATACTCGTGAACATCGCTGGAGAGAGATTGGGGCTCGGGTAAGTAATTAAGGGGTGCTGGGAGGGAGGCTGCTACACACAGAAGGCTTTTTATCTTCATGCATAGAATGCATGAAGATAAAAAAAAAAAACTTCTACCTTTACAACTCCTTCAAGTCACTTTGGTTTTCTAGTTAAAGCAGACCATTGGTCACATTTTGTCCATCAAGCCATTCGATCCCTTCATCCCCTACCTTTTGGGACATATAGCTTTTTTGGGGGGTAACCAGAACCTTTAAGGTATTTGCTTCCACTTCCCTATTCCTCGCCTAGGCAAGGATGATTCCTGCTCGCTCTGAGCTTAACTTCCCATCCTTGCATGTAGCCTCCTGGGATTCATGTTGTTCGTCCCAGGAGGCTACAGGACTAGTCTGCCCAGCTGTCCGTGCATCACACATACACACGTAGGGGAGTCGGCTTTGAGTCATTAGGAAGTCACAGGCGGCTCCCATATTCGAGGAGCTGGTGTGGGACCCGAAGGACCTGTAAAGACTTTTAGGCTGTAGGAAGATGGAAAAACAAAAACCAAGTGTGCTGCAGCTTAAAAAAAAAAAAAAAATACATTTTTTTTTTATATAAAGAACTGATGTGCATAAAATTCCACTTGATAATCACAGAAAAACACTAAATGTGCAGCACTTTAACAAAAGTAAAAAAAAAAAAGTGAATATTGTGCATATAATGTATGTAAACCTAACACACAAGGTCCACTTGAAGACATTGAAGTGCATCCCACACCAGTGAGCCAACCTCCACCATAGATTCACCAAAAAGGCTTACCGGAACTACAGGACCCTCTAAATCGGGGGTCTCAAACTGGCTGCCCTCTAACTGTTGTGAAACTACAAGTCCCATCATGCCTCTGCCTGTGGGAGTCTTGCTTGTAACTGTCAGCCTTGCAATGCCTCATGGGACTTGTAGTTTTGCAACAGCTGGAGGGCCGCCAGTTTGTGGCCCCTGCTCTAAATCATTGAAAGCTCATGTAAGGCATGTTAGTATAAAAATCCACCTCAATGGCACACCTCGGGTGTCATCAATCGGTTGTAGACCAAGGATCAATTTAAGATATTCTGTTGCCTGTGCGCGAGGCCCAAAAAAGCTCTCCAAAAATCCTCACGTAGGACACCTGGTGATCTGTTCTCGCTCCCAGAATCTCATGCAGTTGCACCCAATTAAAATGGAGAAAGAGACCCATGCTCTGCGTGGTGTAAAACGGTCAAAGACTATTTATTAGGTATCAAAATTACACTCATATGAATAAACAGTAAAAACAGCGCTGTACACATATCACCCGAACCTTTGGGGACACCGCCGGTGCACGATGACGTCACAAAGATGGCGCTGGATTTCTTGGTCAGGTAAGTATGACGTGACAAAGATGGCGCTGGATTTCTTGGTCAGGTAAGTATGTATGTATCTTTATTGGTAGGTACAGTATGTAAGTATCTTTAATTGGTAGGTACAGTATCTGTAACTGCTGACTTGTTCAAACGGTTGAGGCTCCTGTTTAAGCATTTCAGCCCATTTACCTATAAGTATTCACCCATTTCACACAGGTTTGTAATCGAGATCTAAACAGCTCTTACTTTAGAAAACATTAAAAGGTTATATTACACTAGATCTTCTATTTTTATTTTTTGCACCACTTTAATGGTTGGTAAGATAATGTCATATTGCCTCAATGTTTCAGGTTACATCAAGAATACAGAGAAGCTGAATTACGGTAAAGAGCGCCAGTACAAGCTTACAGTGACCGCCTACGACTGCGGGAAGAAAAGGGCTACGGAGGACATATTGGTCAAAATCAACATTAAACCAACATGCAAAGCAAGCTGGCAAGGTGAGGAATTCTCCGTCCTCTTACTTTTCTCTGTTGGGTTCTGTATTATTGGGGCGCAACCCATTGATTCAGACACATGAAGCTGGATAGAGTGAAGAAGGTGACAGCACATCCATGGAATAAAATCAACCCCTTTATTGAACGTCCATTAACCCCTTCAGCCCTGGAAGATTTCACCCCCTTCCTGACCAGAGCACTTTTTACAGTTTGGCACTGCTTCGCTTTAACTGACAATTGCGCGGTCGTGCGACGTTGTACCCAAACAAAATTTGCGTTTTCCCCACAAATGGAGCTTTCTTTTGGCGGTATTTGATCACCTCTGCGTTTTTAATTATTTGCGCTATAAACAAAAGAACACAGCCATCTTTGAAAAAACACAATCTCTTACTTTTTGCTATAATAAATATCCCACATTTCTTTTTTAAAAAAAACAAATTTATTCCTCAGTTTAGGCCGATTTGTATTCTTCTACATATTTTTGGTAAAAAAATCGCAATAAGCGTATATTGATTGGTTTGCGCAAAAGTTATAGCGTCTACAAAATGGGGGATAGATTTATAGCATTTTTATTATTTATTTTTCTACTAGTAATGGCGGCGATCTGCCATTTTTATCGGGACTGCGATATTGCGGCGGACAAATTGGACAAATTTGACACATTTTTTGGGAAAACTGACAATTATCTAGCGATCAGTGCTATAAAAATGCACTGATTACTGTAAAAATGTCACTGGCAGGGAAGGGGTTAACACTAGGGAGCGATCAAGGGGTTAACTGTGTTCTAACTGGGGGGGGTGTTAAGACTTGCTAGGGGAAGAGAGAGATCGAACATATGATCAGTCTCTTCTCGCCTCCGAGAACCGGGATCTGTGTGTGTATACACACACAGATCCCGATTCTCACGGTGTCACAAGCGATCACGGGTACCTGGCAGTCATCGTGCCCGCCGGGCACTCGCATTGGCTCCGGGGGCGAGCAGCGGGCGCGCGCCCCTAGTGGCCACAGGGCAAAGTGGCGTTACATAATGATGTTTCGCCCAGCCATGCTGTCCTGCCACAGTAAAACTGTGGCGGCTGGTCGGCAAGTGGTTAAAAGATGAAACAAGACAAATACAAGGTCCACATATGCTCAGTAGACGCGTTTCACACTCCCATGCTTGCTTATATTGTAATGAGTAAGCACGGAAGAGTGAAACGCGTCTACCGAGCATCTGTGGACCTTGTGTTTGTCATGTTTCATCTTTTAATGGATATTCAATAAAAGTTGATTTTATTCCCTGGATTCTTCTTCACTCTCTACAAATAGTTTTGGTTGCGGATCAGGCAGGCACCCGGGTTCTCACAGCAGTGCATGGGATCACGCAGGCTGCTATGGAGCGGTGAAGCTGGATACACACTTTACTATGTGATTGTACAATTCTGGATTTCTCACACGCCCCCCCCCCCCCCCCCATTTTAAGTCCAATCGTCCTATTACTGCATATGTCGTCATATTGTTTTAATCAGATGCAGTCTAATTATCCATTGGGATTGGATTGCATGGCCTATCAGTCTGTTTAGGTGGAACAATTTCTGAACTTTAACTGATATGAATTGTAGTGTTTATGGAGCTTCTGTCTTTAAAATCGCATCTGTCTGCGTTTATTTTTTTAGATTTAATTCCATTTTAATTATACTTTACTAACCTAGAAATGTCTCCAGGTTATGTTGGCTTAGGTGGCTAAGGAAGGAAGTACTTAGGGTTATTGTAGCAGAAGTGTGGTTGTAAATTTTAATGTATTTTTTCTGATGAGTTATTTTAGTTTTTATTTAGTTTTTATATCCATCTAGAGTTACGATAATTTTTAGTGGGTATCGGTGTCTTTGTTCACATTTTAAATTAATAGCAATGACATGAAGGGCAATAGCAGGCGCACACATCAACTAGGTTTATAATTTTTTTAATATACATTTGACCTGTGTGGACCCCATTAGAATGTAATGTTCATTTTTTGTTTTTTAATATTTTTTCTTTTCTACACATATGACCTGTGTGGACCCCATTAGAATGTAATGGGGTGTTTTTTTTTTTAGTTGTCCTATTAAAGCTGGACGCTAACCTTACCATTGTGTTTGTGTACATGCTCCTTTTTTTTGTAATAAAAATGTTTTTGTGTAAATTTACTGCACACAGTGAGCTTTTTCAGTGTGCATTAGA
This sequence comes from Lithobates clamitans, assembly GCA_037952925.1. NCBI lineage: Eukaryota > Metazoa > Chordata > Amphibia > Anura > Ranidae > Lithobates > Lithobates clamitans. The sequence continues at coordinate 194,378 of JBBGZY010001586.1, read as the reverse complement.
AGCTGCAACAAGTCCTATAGGGCCTACCTCATTTCCTGGCTGCGACACGTCCAGCATAATTTAGCCCTTACCTCCCCAGCCTACCATCCCTGGCCTGCCCCTTTCATTCATTGGATCTCAGTTATTTTAATCATGGAGGCTCAGGCTCGCTTGTTGGTATTACTTAGGGCAGGCTGGCTTGAACCATTCTTCCAGACTGGCAGCCGCCCATGAAGGTGATATAATATATAATATTTGCAGAACTCCCCTCAAGCGTCATCCCACTGCTTGCATCTGGGCTATGGGCTCTTAGGAGGAGTACTGAGGCAGGTTGCTTTGAAGTTTTGTACAACACCCTTCCAACCCCGCCCACTAGTCATCATCTACCTGCATTGCATAGAGAAGCACCAATACATATATAATGTTGATGATTGGGGAAAGGGGGATCAGGGAAGGCACAATGTAAGCAGAATAAACATCAGCTTTCTTGTGTCACTGGTGTTGGAATAACAAATTGCTGCAGTTGACCAGTTTTAAGGTTACGATGACATGCTGCCCTCTTCTTTTGTGAAATATACAGGCTACAGTAAGAGAGTGGAGTATGAGCCTGGCACTGGGTCCCTGGCATTATTCCCTGGCATGCATCTGGAGACCTGCGATGAACCAATCACGTCAATTCAAGCAACGGTGCAGTTGGAAACCAGCCACATCGGCAAAGGCTGTGACAGAGACACGTACTCGGAGAAGTCTATCCACAGACTATGCGGTAAGAGTCTGAAGCTGCCATCTGGTGTCCTTGTATTAGATGAACCCCATAGCAGAGGTCATTCACACTGCAGAGATTGGACATGATCAGTAACGTAATCCAGCAAGAGGCATGATGGAGAGATGTTACATGAGGGGACACACTGTACATGAAACAATCACTTTGTCTGTAGACTGATAACAACATATACTGAGAGTTCCCTTATTTCCCCCCACCAAATAATTTTATTCACAGATAAAAAAAATAACATGCACATTTGGTTTAGTATTAATGGACCATTCTGACCAGAGCAATTCATTGCTGCGTGTTTAACTCATTCTTGTTACCATGGTTTGCATTGCATATTAACATGTGTTGGGCTAAGCAAGCCCAGTACTGGGACAGGTTCATCCAGCACCCAGGTCAAAGATGAGGAACTGCACCCCCTCCCCCATGGCTAATGCATGACATAGAATGGGTGTATGGCCCTGCACCCATTTGGTGACTTGCTCTGGCTGCCCATGGTTGGTCCAGAGCCAGGGGCAGTTTCTCCTCCTGCCCACCCTTTGTCCCGTCCTGGCTGTCCCTAATGCCCACCCCTTGTACCGTCCTGGCTGCCCCTAATGCCCACCCCTTGTTCTGGCCTTGATCAGGCCTATTGATTTGAATAGGTCCCTAAAGCTGCATTTTTGCTAGGGCAGTGTACTGCAGCATTTGGTAGCGTGTTACCAAAATGTTGGTTGTGCTGTAAATCTGGTACATCATTGATCTTAATGTGCATTAATGCAGAGGTGTGAATAGTCCTCAATATGCATAGTCCAATTGATCCATAGAAACGCCAAACAATTTGTTCAAACATTAGAAAAAAAACATGTATATATTTACCACCCCAGCTTCTGCCTACAATGTCTAGGTAAGGGTGACGACATGGGCCATCTGGTGAGATCCCGGGAAAGTGGAGTATCAAAAATCTTGCCAAAAGATGCTCCCATGTTGTGCTGAAGCATATTGTAGCGAGATTTTTGGAACACTCCGTTTTCTCAGGATCTGGCTAGTAGGCCTGCGTTTTAACCCTAGCCATGGGTGGAATTTAGGGTATAATTAAGTTGTATTCTCCTCTCCCCCCCTAATAATTATTAGTGGGGCATTTGTACGTGGAGTGGGAGGTGTCTACAAAGAATAATTGGCTCTCCCTTTCTAATACAAGGTTTGCATTAATGTATAAGTTCACCCCAAAAATTTTTTTTATAATAAATGCACTTTTGGCAGGTAAATTTTTTTTTTATATTTTTTAACTAGGGGCCTGGAAAGCATTAGATCTGCGATCAGCAGATCATGGGTACAATGCAAGGCTCCTGCAGACTGTCAGTGTAAGCTATCTGCTTCTACTTGGTAGGGGCAGGCAGTTACACAATGGCAGGAAGCATCCTAGAGCTACCTAGAGCGCTCATCCGTGCCCTGGTAGTTCATTGAGAACTGCAAGCCGACAGCCGCATAGTAGGCTATTGGTACTTGTAGTTTTTCCATTCACGGAACTCTATAAATGAATGATGAAATGTTGAAACAGCATGGATACAAGTGTACAAATAAAGTATTAGGGAATTAAAAGGTCAATCTAGTGATATTTCAGCTATTGGTAGAGAGTTAAACCACATGAAATTCTCTAATATTTCTCAGGGACTCTTTCGGTGAGACATCTATGCTGATTTTCCAGGGTCTATTGTTGCCCACGCCACAGAAAAACATAAAGGAAAATTGTCCTAAAAAATCCTTTCTAACACAATTCTGTTTTTTTTTTTCTTAACACTGTCATTGTGCTTGTATCTAGGAGCGACTGCAAATACCGCTGAACTGCTCCCGCCTCCCAGTAGCGCCACCAACTGGACCGTGGGGCTCTCGACCGATAATGGCCACGACAGCGACCAAGTGTTTGAATTCAACGGCACCCAGGCGGTGAAGATCCCCGAAGGCGTTGTGACGGCTGATCTTAAAGATCCCTTTGTGATCTCTGTTTGGATGAGACACGGACCCGGTGGCCGAGAGAAGGAAACCATTATGTGCAATTCTGATAAAACAGGTAAGGGGCACCTCGGCTCACTTCAGAACATGCTTTTTCTACCCTGGCTATATACAGGCATGATGGGATCTCTTATTCCAAAAGATAAATAGATGATGATTTGCTACGGTAATTTGGTAATCCCTGCTAAGTGTTTTTTTATTCATGGCCCTGGCAGTATGTGAATGGGGAAATGCAGGATGAATGTAAATATTATGCCAGATTATAAGAAACTCTTATGTAGGGAGCCTAAGAGAGAAACTCCAATGAGAGCTGATTGAGGGAGATGAGTACTTGTAACAGTTCACCTCTGTGGACAATGTCCCAATAATTGGCCAGGCCTGTTTGGGCCTTTCAGGACCTGTGAGCTTCCGACTGGACCTCAGAGTTTCTCAGTAAGGTTATAGATCTGAAACTTACTTATATTGGAGAAAGAAGCAAGCCAGTGGACCGGGAAAGGGCAAAAAATGAGATTTTTACACAGGTCGAATGGATAGGAACTATTTTTGAACTATGAACTATTTTTGCAGTGTACCCGGTGCCTCTGTACTAAATTCCACTAAATTCCATGTAGCTGGTGTATTTAAAAATGGCAGCCCTTTTGAGATCCTTTTCCATTGTGTTGGTAACGAATTATACTAAAGAAAAGTACAATATATTCACACCAGAACAGACTTTTAAGCACTTCAGCCCGGGAAGATTTTGCTGCTCAGTGACCAGGCCATTTTTTGCGCTACGGCACTGCGTCGCTTTAACTGACAATTGCGCTGCTGTACCCAAACAAAATTGACATCTTTTTTTTTTTCTTCTCCCACAAATAGAGCTTTCTTTTGTGGTATTTGATCACCTCTGCGGTTTTTATTTTTTGTCCTATAAACAAATAAAGAGTGACAATTTTGAAAAAAAACTCTATCTTTTACTTTTTGCTATAATAAATATCACACATTTTTTATCAAAAAAACTTTTTTTTTTCCCCTCAGTTTTGGCCGATATGTATTCTTCTACATATTTTTAGTAAACAAAATCGCAAAAGGCATATATTGATTGGTTTGCACAAAAGTTATAGGGTCTACAAAATAGGGGATAGATTTATGGCATTTCTATTATTATTATTATTTTTTTATACTAGTAATGGCGGCAATCTGCGATTTTTATCAGGACTGCGATATTGTGGCAGACATAACGGACACCTTTGACACGTTTTTGGGACCATTGACAATTATACAGCGATCAGTGCTATAAAGATGCACTGATTACTGTATAATTGTCACTGGCAGGGAAGGGGTTAACACTAGGGGGCGATCAAGGGGTTAACTGTGTTCCCTGGGTGTGTTCTAACTGTAGGGGGGATGGGACTGTCTAGGAGGAGAGAGAGATCGGTGTTTATACATAGTATGAACACACGATCTGTCTCTACTCCCCTGAAAGAACCGGGATCTGTGTGTTTACACACACAAATCCCGGTTCTCGCTCTGTCACTAGTGATCGCGGTAGCCCGGCGGTCATTGCGCCCGCCGGGCACTCGTTTTGGCTCCCGGCACATGCTGAGCGTGCACCCCTAGTGGCCAAAAGGCGCGGCGATTTAAGGTAATGTCGTTTCGCCCAGCCGTGCCATTCTGCCGCAGTAAAACTGCAGCGGCTAGTCGGCAAGCGGTTAAGGCCACTCACTCACAAAAATGTAAAATGAGAAATATTTTATTTATACATCCATTAAAAACATCATAATGAATAAAATCAATTGCATATGCACATTAAGGGAATCCGCCCCATCCGGTAGGTGCTAAGTTACATTCCCAGTATTACAGGGCCATATTTGTACGTTGTGTTGGTAACAAAGCACACAGCTCCTTGAAAATGTCTAAGACCCTAAAGTGATATTTAAAGTGGTTGTTAAGCCTTCATACCATCCCCTCTGTGTTCTAATCCTGTGTGCCCCTGTGTGAGAAATTTATTAAAAAAAAAAAAAAGCCTGCTATACCTCATTTCAGACCTCTTCTCAGCGATCACATGATCGGCTGGCTTTCTTCTCTCCAGGTTTGGTAGATGCAGCGGGCGGGGCCAAGATTTCCCTGCTGACATCACTTGGGAGAGGAGAGAGAGATCCCAGCCGATCATGTGATCGCTGAGAAGAGCTCTGAAATGAGGTATAGCAGGCTTTTTTTTTTATAAATCGCTCACACAGGGGCACACAGTATTAGAACACGAAGGGGATGGTATGAAGATGTGAACGTTATTTGAGCAGCAGGAGTTGAGGGGGGCAGGCACTGTCACAAGCTGACAGGCAGAGAGGGAAGGGGGAGAGAGCACAGAGGAGACAGATAGCAGGCTCCGGATGACGGAGGCACGTATGGATGACTCCGGTGTCAGGGCTCAGAAGCCCTGATATATCAGAGTCAGCGTACGGGGGGGGGGGGGTACAGCCAGGCAGAATCAGCCAGGTATTTCACGTGTTACAGGGGGCCAAATGACACAGCACAAGCATTGTGCTGTATAAAATGCTTTAAAGGAACAGGATCTTTTTTTTTGGGGGGGGGGGGGGGTGTTAACAAATGCTTTAGGGTATTTTTTTTCTTTAAATAACAAATATGTTATACTTGCATGCTTTGTGTAATGGTTTGCACAGAGCAGCCCTAATCCTCCTCTTCTTGGGTCCCTTGCCGGCACTTCTGGCTCCTCCTCTGAGTGCCCCCTTAGCAAGCTGCTTGCTATGGTGACACTTGTGCATATGGCCAGCTTAAAGTGGTTATAATGGCTGAAGGTTTTTTTTTACCTTCATAGATTCTATCCATAAAGGTAAAAAACCTTCAATGTGCAGCTCTCCCCTAAGCCCCCCCCCCAGTGCTTACCTATGCCCGATCTCGATCCAGCGATGTGCATGAGACCCGAGGCTGTCTCAGGTCCTCTCCCTTCTGATTGGCTGAGATATAGCAGCCAGAGTCATTGGTTTCTGCTGCTGTCAATCACAGCCAGAGAGATGGGGCTGAGCCGTGCTCTCTGTCTATTATGGCCGGCTCGGGACCGAGCATGCACAAGTGCCCCCACAGCAAGGGGCTTGCTATAGGGGCACTCGCCAAGGGAGAGGCGCCCAGAACTCTGGCATGGGACCCTTGAAGAGGAGGCTCTGCCAATCCCCTCACTGGCTTCCACTACCCCACCATATAAAACTAAAAATACTAACCACAGCATACAAGGCCATACACAACATCGCCCCCAGCGACATCACCAACCTCATCTGCAGATATCGCCCTAATCGTCCCCTCTGCTCCTCCCAGGACCTCCTGCTCTCTAGCTCCCTTGTTACCTCCTCTCATGCTCGCCTTCAGGACTTCTCCAGAGCCTCTCCCATCCTCTGGAACTCCCTGCTCCGGTATATCTGATCAGCTCCTACACTGCCCACCTTTAGGAGATCCCTGAAAGCCCACTTATTCAGGGAAGCCTATCCCACACCCACCTAACAACTGTCCCCGAGCCACCCCCATCCAATCATCCCCCGCAGCTATTACCTTTTGTACTACCACCACCCCCCCTTCCTTTTAGAATGTAAGCTCTACGAGCAAGACCCTCCTGTCCCTTCTGTATTGAACTGTATCGTATTTGTGCTGTCCCCCCCTCGCGCTGCGTAAACTGTTGGCTCTATATAAATCGTGTATAATAATAATCTGGACTGCTCTGTGTAAAACTACTGCACAGAGCGAGCAGGCAAGTATGACATTTTAAATAAAAAAAATTTCCATTACAATCACTTTAAGACACAGAGAATGGGGCTTGCTGGCAGTGATTGACAGCAGCCAATGGCTCCTGCTGCTGTCTCTCAGCTAATAAGGTGGTAGAGACCCAGGAGAGCAGCCAGCTGTGTATTATGGGGGGCTGCCGGAGTGTGGGGGGGGGAGCTGTATACTGAATGTATTTTTTACCTTTGTGCATAGAATGTATGAAGGTAAAAAGCCTTTAGAACCCCTTTAAACTGTATAAACAGTAATTGTTCATTGTAAATGTTGCTGGAGAACTACAGGTCCAAGCTCAGCATGTCAGTTATAATTTCTCCTATATTAATATGCGATCTTTAAACACACTCTTTGTAGTTGGTTTGATTTTTATTTTATCACCTGTTCTAATAACATTACATTGATCAATCAGCGTAAAGAGACTTTGGCTTCAAACTATCAATATACCATAAAGCCAGTATTGATTTCCATTCTCCGTGATCTGTAAAGAGCATCAGAGCCCAACATATATTGCTTACATTCATTATCACTATGACCTTAAACCTGCCAATAATCCTCAATGACACATGACATACTCCTCCCTATCACTCTGCATAATACATATGGCCCACCACTCCTCGGCTTTGTTGGGAGCTTGTTGAAGTGGAGCAGTGTGAGGCCTCGCCTGTAGATCTGCATTTTCCGGTCATTCATTGAATTTTTGCACTTCTGGCATTTGCCGCAATTGCTGACTTGGCCTGATTGTGAATACAGCACTGACATGGTAGAATACTGGTGGTGATTAAAACCATTTCACCTGGACATTACCTATCTGGCTTGATAAAAGTACCTATTGCCTCCCCTTAAAGCAGGGGTCTCAAACTGGTGGCCCCCCAGCTGTTGCGAAACTACAAGTCCCATGAGGCATTGCAAGGCTGACAGTTACAAGCATGACTCCCACAGGCAGAGGCATGATGGGACTTGTAGTTTCTCAACAGCTGAAGGGCCGCCAATTTGAGACCCCTGCCTTAAAGTCTTACCAATCCCAGTCCTCACAAGCAACACTAGAACTATACTAAAGGATTGGCTATGGGGCTTGTGTTTTTTTTCCAAAAATTTTTATTGAAAATTTTCAATGCAAAAAAAAAAAACATATGTTCGATTTGAACAAATTGGTCCAATGAATACACCTGGACACAGAAAAAAGAGGGCGGAGAGCTGAAGTCGCACTCTACAGAGCCCAGTGAGGAGAGCTCTGATTGGAGGAAAGAGACACACCCCTCTTCATACAGCTCACAGGAACAGAGCTGAGGCTGTCAATCAGCTGCAGGTCCTTCCCCTGTCACCATTTTTTCTCTTGGTGTCAGGAAACTTGTCAGAGGTGACTCATGCCGATAGCAGAGGAAGAAAGAAGCAAACAGAAATGACACTTAGTGCTCTGGACTGAGACAAATGCACACTATAGAGAAATAGGCTTTGCTCCTATTTCGTGTCTGAGGTTTACAACCACTTGCCGACCAGCCGCCGCAGTTATACGGCGGCAAGGTGGCTCGGCTGCGCGCATTGCCGTACTGGTAAAGCAGTTCATGCACTAGCTTCTGTGGGCGCATGCACGCCAATTCGCCATCGGGGGGAGCCAATCTGCAGGTCCGACGGACTCTTAAGTCCACCGGCCTCCCGTGATTGTTCCCCGCAGAGACAGAACAGGGATCTGCCAAAAAGAACAAGGCAGATCTCCGTTCTGACAGGAAAATAGATCTCTGTGTTATCCCAGGCAGCCCATCCCCCATAGTTAGTAAACACACCCAGGGAACACGTTTAACCCCTTTGATCGCCCCTGATGTTAACCCCTTCCCCGCCAGTGTCATTAGTAGAATGTCAGTGCATATTTTTAGCACTGATCACTGTAATAATGTCACCGATTCCCAAAAAAGTGTCAAAAATGTCAGGTGCCCAATCTGTCCTCCGCAATGTCACAGTCCCGATAAAAATCGCTGATCACCGCCATTACTACTACTACAAAAAATATGCCATAAATCGATCCCCTATTTTGTAGACGCTATAACTTTTGCACAAACCAATCAATATATGCTTATTGGGGGGGGGGGGTTACCAAAAATATGTAGCAGAATACATCTAAATTGATGAAGAAATTAGATTCATTTATTTTTTAAAATGTATTGGATATGTTTTATAGCAGAAAATAATTTTTTTTTTTTCCCAAAATGTATGGTTTTTTTTTGTTTTATAGCGCAAAAAAAAAATACCAAATACCACCAAAAGAAAGCACCTATTTGTGGAAAAAAAAAAAAAAAAGGACACCAATTTTTTTTTTTTTGTGTACAGCGTCGCACGGCCGCGCAATATAGTTAAAGTATCGCAAAAAATGGCCTGGTCATTAAGGGGGGAAAACCTTTCCGGGGCTGAGGTGGTTAAAGGAGCTGCAGTATAACTAAAGAAAACCCTTTGGAGAAGACGTGTATTTATTTATTGTATTTATTTATTGTATTTATTTATTGGCTCTTTAACTGAGTAGTGATAAAGTCAGTATCTGAGATGCAGAAACAGATCTAGCGATGGAAAGTGACCTGCGGGTTCGATGATTATCTCCGGGTTCCAAACAATACAGCATTTTACTGAGAAGAAGGGATGAAGTCTTTGGAAAATGTTTTTGTTTCTGCACAAGCACAGAGGAGGCATTGATCGGCAGTATGTCATTAGGGAACATAGAGGGATCTGTTGTGTACAAGGGAAGTAAAAACCAGGCGGGTAGTATCTCTTCTCAATGTCAAGAGCTTTTCACCTCTGTCCTCACAGTGCACTGTACGCCGAGCTGTAAGAATCAGTGGCTATTGGTTAACACTTTGGGTTTTGAATATTCACAGCATTTTCAAGCAGGCAAAGGCCTTTTTCACAGGAAGCCACTTAGAAGCTATTTAAAGGAAGCCTCTCTAGTTAAATGGCATTCATTGGGGTGAATTTTTTCAAAACTGGAGCGGGCAATCTGGAGCAGCTGTGCATAGCAACCAATCGGCTTCTATCTACAACTTGTTCAGTTTTGAAATGAAAGATAGAAGCTGATTGGATGCCACACACAACCGCTTCAGAGCCAGCGTCATTGTGTGTGTGTGTGCTTTTAGTTCTTTATTTATGGCTCATACCAGCAGCAATCCACAGTACATGCAATGAATAAGTATGCAGTACAAATACACGCGATAAAGAATGAATCATTGGAAAATAGTTTCATGGTAGGTCAATGGGCATAAACCTTGTACACCACTTGTACCTACAGGTAAGTCTATAATAAGGCTTACCTGTAGGTACTGTAAATATCTCCTAAACCTGCACGGTTTAGGAGATATTTACCATATACGCTGGCGCCGACATCATCGGCACATGTGAAATGGCTCGAACGCGCCATTTCTAAAGGACCTGTGCCGTGACGTCATCACCAATCACATCGCTGGAGCCCGCGAACCCAGAAGTAACTCCGGGAGACATGTCGCTGGTCACATCGGTGTACGGAGAACGCTGCAACAGCTTCGATCTAAGGTAAGTATTTCATAATGTGCTAGTATGCGATGATGCATACTAGCTCATTATGTCTTTGTCTTGCAGGTTTTATATATACAGTGTGTGTGTGTGTGTATGTATGTATGTATGTATGTATGTATGTATATATATATATATATATATATATATATATATATATATAAATATATAAATAAAATAAAATGTGTGTGTATATGTATGTTTACAACCACTTTAAACTCGGGCTATCCAGCTTATGGACCCCAGAGGTTCTCAAATTTATGGGGGCAACCCCTATGTTGATATGTTTCTCCATTCCAAAGCAGGCCATACATGGTCGAATTTCGAACAAATTTTCTTTTCAAAATCAGAAAGTTCGCTCTTGGGAGGAGTTATGCCATAATCAAAATGTCTTTATGGGCGGGTGTCATTCTGGAGGAGTGGGCATTTTTAGACTGCATTTGCGTGCAGACCACTCTAGGTGACACCCACATGTGACGCTGAGCTGACATGTTTGAAAACTGAAATCCAATGAATGGAAGGGGCTGGCCAGAGACGGTCAGTCTGGGTAGGGAGAGGGTTTGATGATCCTGGATGTCTTCCAGCTGGGAGATTAGGTGGACTCTATCTGACTTGCTGCAGCTTCTAATGCATATTGTGAGTACTAATATATAGGTGTAAAAAATATTTTTGAACAAAGCAAACAAAAACAAGTTTTAAAGATTAATAGTTTATAAATTTAGAAGTGAACAAAAAAAAAATCAGGAAAATAATTAAATGGGGAAGGAGAATAAGGAGTTAATTAAGGCTGATTAGAGTAAATTAGGGGTTATATATATATATATATATATATATATATATATATATATATATCATACATACATACATACATACACATATATATAATGTGTGTGTTTGTGTGTGTATATATATATATATATATATAATATGTAATGTGCGTGTATATGTATGTTTACAACCACTTTAAACTCGGAGTATCCAGCTTATGGACCCCAGAGGTTCTCAAATTTATGGGGCAACCCCTATGTTGCTATGTTTCTCCATTCCAAAGCAGGCCATACACGGTCGAATTTCGAACAAATTTTCTTTTCAAAATCAGAAAGTTCGCTTTTTTTTTTGTGATCTGATGATGCCACCATTGATTTTCGAAATTCGGCCGACCAAGACTTCAATTTCACCTCATGTTGCTACAGAAAAGAATTTTCGTGACCGAGAATCTTCTTTTCTCTCCGTAAATTTTCTTTTCTTGCACATGCGCATTTTTTTTTCTTATTACATTTCTCACATGATTCTCCCATCATTGATTAAAAAATCGTTTGTTTTTCCAAAAATTTCCAAAATGTCGGATTCCTCAAATTTGATTGCCGCACGAAAATCGGCCGTTGCTGCAGCCCACTAATGGTGCGAAATTCGTACGAAAATTCTTAGATAGGATTTTCGAAAGAAAGTTCTTTCGAAATTCGAGCCGTGTATGGCTCCTCCATACACTGCAGCCATTCCTTTTGGGTGGAGGGGGTCTGATGACTTCCAATGCCTTATTCTATGTGCCTGAAGTAATGCCCTGGCCACCGCTTCCCTTGCATTAGCAGACAGTTGTAAGGTATCAAGGATTCCCAACAGTGTTTGGGATCAAGTGGAATGGAGACCCTGGAATGCAGTGTTCATGTACAATTCCCTCTCAATAAGGATGCAATTTTGGGCATCTATAAATGATGAATTAAATCACTGTGATCCTGACTGCATTTACTACATATTGAGTCCCATCTATCTCACATTCTTGAAACATTTTCCGAACACTTGACCTAGTATAAGGTAGTAATAAGGTAGTATTGCTCGTTCACAACCAAGCTACATGCTTGTGAAACGCGTCAACTGCAATCCCTGTATCTGGCAAACCTTTGACAATAAAGATTACATTCAAGCAAGTTTTTGGATTTCCAGTGTGCAGCCTATTTAGTTTCTTATTCATAAGAAAGCTTGCATACATAGCCTTTTTTTCTTGATGCTTCCTGAGAACTTTATTGAAATCTTTCCTGACAGTTCAGGTTTCTTGTCTGATGGTTGATGGAGGTACAGACCTCTTCTAATAGATGGTTTAAGCCCCCAGTCTCCACCAAGGATGAATCCTATCTAAAGATCTGCCATGGGTACCATCCTTCTTATGTACCTTTCTATGATTGATATTGTTCTGCCATGTTGGGCAGACTACTTTCTGTTGTACTGTACTATGTGTTTGCTGAAGAGAGAAAGAATAGAAAAAAGGTCTTGCTTCACATGGGAAATTGGAAATATGCAGTTTTCTGGACCTGATCTACAGGGGTAAGGTTTGCCCCTTAGGCCCCTTTCACACTGGGGCGGTGGGGGCGTCGGCGGTAAAACAGCGCTATTTTTAGCGCTGTTTTACCGTCGTTTTTGCGGCTGTATTTGCCCGCTAGCGGTGCGGTTTTAACCCCCGCTGGCGGCCAAAAAAGGGTTAAAACCGCTCGAATAGCGCGGCTATAGCCGCGCTGCCCCATTGATTTCAATGGGCAGGAGCGGTGAATACACCGCTCCTTCACCGCTCCAAAGATGCGGCTTGCAGGAGATTTTTTCTTCTCCTGCCAGCGCACCGCTTCAGTGTGAAAGCCCTCGGGCTTTCACACTGAACAAACAGCAGCGGCTGTTTTGTGTCGGTTTGCAGGCGGTATTTTTAGCGCAATAACGCCTGCAAACCGCCCCAGTGTGAAAGGGGTCTAACTCTTCTCTGACACCTCTCTATCTAAAGGTATCCTGATGTTTTACCTTATAATGTAAGTGCTGCTATTATCTAAGTGTTTCCTTGTCTTTGCCTCCTGGCTTACTGTGTGACTCTCCTCTGTTTGTAGACATGAACCGACACCACTACTCTATGTACATCCACAACTGCAAAGTAGGCTTCCTGTTCCGTCAGGAGCCCACTGAGGAGAAGACTTACAAGCCTGCTGAATTTCACTGGAAGCTGAATCAGGTCAGTAATGGAAGTCCTGTACAGTATGTGTGGTGGTCATATGGATATGTACACATAGATCACCAGTGTTCTGAAGCTTATATTTACCATATGGTTGTCCACGGTTGTTTTGTTTCACATCTTCGCTAGTGGTCATATATTCGTTTGCTGTGAAGTGTCCGATGGAATTGTCTCAAAGCATCTGCTTTATTTCCAGTCCACTGTGATAGCGGCAGATACACGTTGGTCCACTAATGCTAGGATATTACAGGTGGAGAGACATTAAATCAGACCCTGCATCAACAAAAGTATAGTTTACCTTTATATACATGGGATCCTAAGGCTTTAAGACAGACCTATATGGCTATTGCATGTATGAATGTTTTTAACATATGTTTAATTATTTTGATATTAAGTCCCACACAATTTCATGTTTTTTGTACAGTTACACTATGGGGGGGGGGGGGGGGGGCAGTACCTTCTGGGGGTAGATTCAACTAAACATTGTCCCCACACCCTTATTTTAACTTTATAAAAAAAAATCCCATGTACATAAGTATTCACAGCCTTTTGCCATGACACTCAAAATTGAGCTCAGGTGCATCCTGTTTCCACTGATCATCCTTGAGATGTTTCCACAACTTGAATGAAGTCCACCTGTAGTTGATTGGACATGATTTGGAAAGGCACACACCTGTCTATATAAGGTCACACAGTTACCAGTGCATGTCAGAGCACAAACCAAGCCATGAAGTCCAAGGAATTGTCTGTAGACCTCCGAGACAGGATTGTATGGAGGCACAGATCTGGGGAAGGGTACAGAAATTTTTCTGCAGCATTGAAGGTCCCAATGAGCACAGTGGCCACCATCATCCATAAATGGATTTTATGGAAACTGAGCGATCGGGGGAGAAGGGCCTTAGTCAGGGAGGTGACCAAGAACCCGATGGTTACTCTTGACAGAGCTCAAGCATTTTTCTATGGAGAGAGAACCTTCCAGAGGAACAACCATCTCTGCAGCACTCCACCAATCAGGCCTGTATGGTAGAGTGGCCAGATGGAAGCCACTCCTCAGTAAAAGGCACATGGCAGCCCGCCTGGAGTTTGCCAAAAGGCACCTGAAGGACTCTCGGACCTTGAGAAACAAAATTCTCCAAAGATTGAACTCTTTGGCCTGAATGGCAAGTTTCATGTCTGGAGGAAACCAGGCACTGCTCATCACCTGACCAATACCATCCTTACAGTGAAGCATGGTGGTGGCAGCATCATGCTGTGGGGATGTTTTTCGGCAGCAGGAACTGGGAGACTAGTAAGGATCAAGGGAGAGATGAATGCAGCAATGTACGGAGACATCCTTAATGAAAACCTGCTCCAGAGCGCTCTGGTCCTCAGACTGGGCAGAAGGTTCATCTTCCAACAGGACAACGACCCTAAGCACACTGCCAAGATAACAAAGGAGTGGCTACGGGACAACTCTGAATGTCCTTGAGTGGCCCAGCCAGAGCCCAGACTTGAACCCGATTGAACATCTCTGGAGAGATCTGCAAAATGGCTGTACACCGACGCTCCCCATCCAACCTGATGGAGCTTGAGAGGTCCTGCAAAGAAGAATGGGAGAAACTGCCCAAAAATAGGTGTGCCAAGCTTGTAGTATCATATTCAAAAAGACTTGAGGCTGTAATTGTGCCAAAGGGGCTTCAACAAAGTATTGAGCAAAGTCTGTGAATATACAAGATATTATTTATTTTTAATAAATATGCAAAGATTTCAAACAAACTTCTTTTCATTGTGAGGTATTGTTTGTAGAATTTTGAGGAAAATAATGAATTGAGTCCATTTTGGAATAAGGCTGTAAAATAACAAAATGTGGAAAAAGTGAAGCGCCGTGAATACTTTCCGGATGCACTGTATATCTGGAGGCTCCTATTACTGTGTAGGAGAGATGAAGCAGAAACCTTTTTATGCAGTTGGGATACTCGTATGGCAAATTGTGGTGGATCATCAGTACACCAGACAGTAACTTGGGAACTGTGTAGGATAAACTGGCTGTTATTTTACAGAATATTTTTTTATGATAAAATATCTTCTTTAAAAGAAAATGGGCTTATTAAAAAACAAGTGGTTTAAGTGCATCCTAGATCTCCTGACACGCTGCATCTTTTGGGGTCTGTGAAGTTTGCATTGTTCGTGTTGCTCGTGTCAAGCAATCAGATTTCTTCTTTCGTTTTCAGACATTCCTTAGGAAATTACTAGCAAGCATTGTTTGTTTACGGGAATAAGGTTTTTGTGAATCATTATTAATTATCAATCGCTAGGTTTGAAACGGCTCCTGCTGCAACATCACACTATTAGTTTTTTTAAACAAATTTTTGTCGCGAGTGTTTATCACATTCCTTAGGAAAACACCTATTGGAAGCTAGGGATTGCTTTGGGTAACAAGGGCTCTTTACCTTGATGCCCAGGTGATGCTAGTGACCTGTCACTGGTGGTAACTTTTCACTAACAGGTTTGTTAAAGGCTAAGTTCACAAACGTGTTACACGTTCCACCCGCGCCTCCTCTCCCCCTCCCTGTTAAAGCGGGTGGGTGATCTTCTCCCTGCACCCGCTGTCACAATAACTTAAAAATGACAGATTTCTGTGAATGAACAAACTACAAGCACTTGTAGTTCTCAATGAACTGCGAGGGCGCTAGCTTGTTGATTCTTCCTGCAATTCAGTAACTGCCTGCCTGTATCAGAGATGGGGACAGACAGTGTACGGAGTCTGCAGGATCCTGGCATTGCATCTGTCATCTGCTGATCACAGGTGCAATGCTTTAAAGCGGGGGTAGTGAATCAAATTTCATGGGGGTCCGGTCAGAAAAATTTTCTTCTAGTGAAGGTCCCCCATCAGACTGGCCCCCCTGACCCCCCCCCATCAGACTGACCCGCCCCAACAGACTGGCCCCCCTGACCCCCCCATCACAGACTGGCCCCCCTGACCCCCCCATCACAGACTGGCCCCCCTGACCCCCCCATCACAGACTGGCCCCCCTGACCCCCCCATCACAGACTGGCCCCCCTGACCCCCCCATCACAGACTGGCCCCCCTGACCCCCCCATCACAGACTGGCCCCCCTGACCCCCCCATCACACTGGCCCCCCCAAATCACAGACTCCCCCCCCCCCATCACAGACTGCCCCCAACCCCCATCACAGACTGCCCCCAACCCCCATCACAGACTGCCCCCAACCCCCATCACAGACTGCCCCCAACCCCCATCACAGACTGCCCCCAACCCCCATCACAGACTGCCCCCAACCCCCATCACAGACTGCCCCCAACCCCCATCACAGACTGCCCCCAACCCCCATCACAGACTGCCCCCAACCCCCATCACAGACTGCCCCCAACCCCCATCACAGACTGCCCCCAACCCCCATCACAGACTCCTCTGGACAACAGGCGGGACTTTTCACATTAAAGGTGAGTGATCGGTTGCTGGGACTGCCCCGCTGCGTAGCAACCAATTACCCACTTCTTAACCTAAAAAGTCCCACCCTTTCCCCAGAGTTGCCACGGTTCTCATCTTGTGTGAATTTTAGACAGGCGCGGGGGGGATTCAGTGCAGCGATATTACCGAAGGGACAGACCCGTTAGCTGCGCGCCTGCCATGCTGTGAACATGGCGAGCCGGTGGTGGGGAGAGGACACACAGGCAACTATTTGGCGAGGCGAGGTCGCGGTAGTGATGTCTGCTTTAAAGCCTCCACTGTAAAAAAAAAAAAAATATAAAATGAGCTTTTTTTTTTTACCTGCAAAAAGATGTGCCTTTTATTTTTTAAAAGGTGAACTTCTCCTTTTAAAGAATGAACTTTACCTGGTCCTACTGTGTCACTACCTCACGTTCAGAAATGCTTAAAGCCGTAGTAAACTGCTGGGTGCTTCTTTTTTTTTTTTTTTTTTTCTAACCTGAAATGTCAATGTTTTATAATGCGACGCATACTAGGAAACTTACCTGAAAATGAAGCCTTCCAGCGCCGTACTGTCACTGCTGAATGCACTTCCATCTTCATCCGATCTCCCTTCTGGGTTCGCGGACTACGGCTGTGTTGAGTGGCCGAAGCCGAAATGAGGTCACTCACGCGCATGTGCACGGGAGCCACTGTTTACGACACAAGACTGTAAGGGTGGCCGTTCCTTCAGAGCTCATGTGCTGGTGACGTCACTGGCTGCATGTACAGTAAATATCTCCTACACAGTGCACATTTTGGGAGATATTTACTGTTCCTAGATTGTAAGCTCTAACGAGCAGGGCCCTCTGATTCCTCCTGTATTGATTTGTATTGTAAGTGTACTGTTTGCCCTCACGTTGTAAAGCACTGCGCAAACTGTTGGCTCTATATAAATCCTGTATAATAATAATACCTATAGGAAAGCCTTATTATAGGCCTACCTATAGGTAAAAGTCAGAGGTGTGAGTTTGCTTCCACTTTAAAGTGATATTAAAGGTACTTTAAAAAAAAAAAAATAATAATAAACGTGCTACTTACCTGCTCTGTGCAATGATTTTGCACAGAGCATCCCTGATCCTCTTCTTCTGGGGTCCCCCACCGGCACTCCTCTTCGGTGAGTGCCCACATAGGAAGCCGCTTTTTATGGGGGCACTCGTGTGTTCTCACTCCCGAGCCGCCTTGTCTGCGTCCTTTGAAACAGACCGGGAGCCTCGGCCCCACCCCCCCCGCTCCTAGGTCACAACATTTGATCGACAGCAGTGAGAGCCAATGGCTTCTGCTGCTATCAATCTACCCAGAGAGGAGGGACAGAGCCGGGAGAGGCCTCAGCTTTCATGCACAGCGCTGGATCGTGAATGAGCTCAGGTAAGTAGGAGGGAGGGAGGCCGGGGGAGGGGGGGGGGGGTTGCTGTTACACAGGAGGTCATAGAATGCAAACCTTTAGCTTTTAGAACCACTTTAAAATCTTAAAAATGGAAATTACCGGGCTAAGTAGAAATGTAAAAATAAATAATAGAAAACAAAAAGCAAAGCAGCAACTCTAAAATCTTGCATGTCAATGAGAAAGCAGCCACAAAACCCCTCTTTGCTCCAGACATAGGGGAAGCAGATCGGTAGGAATAGGTGAGTATTCTGGTATCTTGGCTATCCTTTTATATGGGAGTTGTCACTCGTGACGGGATCAGTAGTGTAACATGGCCCTTATAAGAATGTACTCCAGCTAGGAATTTTATGTTCTGCATATAGAGGCAAAAAGCTAGTTGGGTTTTGAATCTTCTGTTTCTCTACTGAGGGACACTTGGACAAGAATTGAAGGGACCCTACATACAGCATGAATAGGTCTGATGGATGTTAGTTGTGATTTTAGAGAGCTTAGAGCTTTTCGTGTTGCATGTGGGAAGGTTCCAAGGCCTTGCCGTTCGCAGATTACAGAGGAACGTTCGCTCTGTACCGTGGAGCAGATTGCTGTGGGAGGTGTGGGACGCAGCAAGGCACGTCGTCATGTCGCAGAGCTTGGGTTGCTGCTGTGGGAATCTTGTGGCAGTTCAATGGTTGCTTTGTTACTATTTGGAGAGCAGAGAAGGGACTGTTCAGTCTCAGCCTGACCCATTCAATGTGTAAAAGGATCTTACAAGATTGGATGCAATTACGTCTTTTTTTTTAAGAAAAAGGTCCTTTAACACAACAATTGTTTGTAATTGCAGCCTTCTCACCTTTTTTAGGTTGAATTAAATTTACCAGTAAACCAAAGTGCACATTACTGTCTTTTCTTCCGAGCCGTAAAAGATTTCTGCCGAGATCCCGCAGCTTATAATACTTAGGTGTTTTCCTAAAGGAGGGGTACTTTTATTCAAATTCGGAAAATATATATATAAATTTAAAGGCTAAATTACAGAGTTCACTCTGCTGTTTTTGCCTGTGTGTTTTAGTAAGAAGCTGTACTTGGTGGTATATAGATTGTGAATGTATATATGTGTTTAGTAGTGCACACTGTCTGCTTAGCCCCATCTTTATTTCTGGGGTGCTGCGACACGCTGGGTTGCCGCCTGAGTTTGTCAGGGGTGCCGTGGGACCCTGGTTGAGAAAAGGCTATGGGTGTCGCTGTTGGCTCCTGCGCTGCCAACAGTTTGGACCTCCACTGGTCACAGCCCTGTATAGTGTACTGGGTTGAGACCGACAAAGCTCCAAACTGTATGTGGGCAGAGTGGGAGCCTGACCTGCTCCGCCCTCCCCCTACAGTGCAGTACTAAGGAAACCATTCACCAAGCAGTGCAGGTACAGTCGTCTGCATTTAAATTAAAAAAAGGGCTATTTGTGTGTATGTGAGCTTATGTGTATGTAGATGGGTGTGGGTATTGACAGGGCCTTGCCACCTATAGTGGCGGCACAGTGGTGTAGTGGGCGGCGCAGTGGTGTAGTGGGTGGCACAGTGGTGTAGTGGATAGCACTTTCGCCTAGCAGTAAGAAGGGTCGCTGGAAGTGTCCCAACCACGACACTACCTGCCTGGAGTTTGCATGTTCTCCCTGTGTCTGTGTGGGTTTCCTCCGGGTACTCCGGTTTCCTCCCACACTCCAAAGACATGCTGGTAGGCTATTCGGATCCTGTCTAAATTGTCGCTAGTATGTATAAATGTGAGTTAGGGACCTTAGATTGTAAGCTCCTTGAGGATAGTATTGACTGATGTAAATGTACAATGTATATGTAAAGTGCTGCGTAAATTGACGGCACTATATAAGTACTTGAAATAAAAATAAATAATTGTTTGCTTCAGTTGCACTACCAGGGACTGAAATGCTCCAGGAAAGCTCTTTTCATGCTGAGCTAATCAAAATGACCACAGCTGATCACAGTTGAGAGTCAAATGGCTTTGTGTGCCATTGATAATGTGATTAGCTACACCTGATTGAGTTTACAAGTCATTTTTAAAGGGGGGTGATCCTTTTTCCAACTTAGTGATTCTGTTTTTGAATATTATTTTTTTTTCTGACATGGTGTTATATCTTTCACTTGGATGTTATAAGTTGAACGGAGTATATACAGCTGGGAAAAAAACAAAAGCTGTGTCTTCATTTCAGGCTTGTTCCCAATAGCGGCAAGGACTGCCACTTCCCTGAAAAGCAATCCATGCTCAGGACACCTTTCAGAGTATTTGACAGGTGGTGACATGTTGCCTCCTCACCACCTGTTTTAACCTCCTAAATGGAGCACCACTGTGCTGCAACCACCTCCAGTGCATGCAGTCGCAAGGCGATTGCAGCACGGCTCCATTCGTTAAATAAATATGGCTCCATATATATAATGTGATGGTAAAAGCTTAGGTCTACTATAATAGAGAATTACCTTTCTTGCATTGTAAAGAATTCTCCAACATTTCAAACCTATTAAAAAAAAAAAAAAAAAAAAAAAAAAAAAAAAAAAGCATTTCTCCGAGAAAATTCTAAACAGAGCGATGAGGCTTTTTTTTCTCAGTTTTCCGGATAATGTCCTGTCACTTTAATACTGGGAATGTCGCACAATTCAGCACTTGTGTTAATAAGGTTGATGAAGGCCTTGCAGCCACCAGTTCCTTCCTAATGAATCAAATTAGGTCGTGCCAAGATAGTCCTGACAAGCCGCTTCTAGTATTGCTATTGCAGCTTTTACGGATGCTGAAAGTCATCCTCTGGCCCCTCGGGAGGCGCAGAGCTGAAGCCAAGGTGACCTTGCCTTCCGGAGGAGATGATTGGAGGAGTAGACTCGGATTGATTCGCACTGTTGCAGGCTGGGTGTTGCACATTTTAACAGGCTTGTCTCCTTACTGTTACTTGCCAGTGTAGGAATAAATACTATTCTACATTTAGAAGGGTATGCAGTTAAAAATGAATTGATATATCAGATGCTGATTTGTTTTATTCAGATCCATTTCCAATGTATTTGTCTATTTAGAATTGATATGACATATATAGTGAGGTACTGTTTAATATGTACTTTCGATCATTTTTCCTTGGGGTGAGGCTTGATGTAAAATTGTAAAGGCTCTGTTCACACTAGTACAATTTCAGATGTGACTTGGGTCACTCAGAATCGCATGGCAATGGAAATCACCTTGTCTTCAATGGTACCCATTAGGGTACTGATACCAGTATTGGTGCCGATACCGAGTATTTTCACAAGTATTGGTACTCGTGCAAATGCACCGATACCTGAAACCGATACTTTCAAGCTCGGTTCTTTGAGCTGTCAGTGGGTCTCCTCTGTTGACAGCTGAAGTGTTAAAGAAGTCGGGTAATTGGAGCTGTCAGAAAAAAAAAAAAAAGCATCCTCAGCCACTGAAACACTAAAATAAAAAAAAAATAAAAAACACGTTTCTTTTTGTATCTTTCTGTTTCTTCATCTGCAGATCAAAGGGATGAGCAAATGTTCCTCTGTTTAACTCCTTATTAACCCTTAATTTACTCAAATCAGCCTTAATTAACCCCCTATTCTCCTCCATTTAATTTTTATTTTCCTGCTTTTTTTTTTATAAACGATAAACAATTAAAACTTTTTTTTTGTTTGCTTTGTTAGTGAATATTTTTACACATATATATATTAACATATATTTACACATTTACATTGAAAAAGCGCAAAATTAAAAAAAAAAATCTAAATTATAAATAACTTTTCAATGCTTTTGTACCATTGCTGACAGCTGAAGTAAAAACAAAACAGTTGCGGTAGCTATTGGTATCAGCGAGCACTAAAAGAAAAGTATTGGTACTCGTGAAAAAAATGGTATCCGTGCATCCCTAGTACCCATTCACATCCATGCAAATCAGCACAGTGTGATTTTAGAAAAGTTTCCTGTACTACTTTGGTGCAATTCCAGCAATTCTTTTTTTCTTTTCTTTTCTTTTTTTTTTTTTTTTGGCCCCCGAAGAATATGCAAATCACTATACATAATTGCACTGAAAATCAGATGGCAGCAGTGTGAACCCAGCCAAATCTAGACCTCTACTCGCCTGTATGCAGTGCTTGTGCCTTGAGGCTGCCTAAGCTGCATTGTGCATGACTAGTTGTGCTCAGGCTAACCTCATTTAAGGAGCCCATTTGTTTGGGACAGGCATGAGGGGTGCAGCTGATGTATAGTGTGGGTAGACTTTCTGCAAACTTACATAGAAGGCTGTCCACGCCATCCTTAACTGCTTACCACCTGCACTCTGTAGATTAACCCCTTGACGCCGACCATACGTAAATTTGCGGCCCCACTGGACTGGGCTTTTTCCCATAGGGTTGCATATTTGCCTATCTCCCTTTGTACTAGGGGCACGCTCCAAGCACAGAGACCGGGGTCTCAGCTGGAGCCCCGGGGCCCTGTACTAACAATCGGGATCTGGATCTCCTGAATCCGGGGTAACGTGATCGCTGTAATAGCCTTTGATCGGCTATCACAGTGATCAGTCACTCTGAAGCCCACCTCCGTGTTTTCCTTTGTAAATGGTGGAGAGAGATACTTATGGGCCCGTACATGTGATCAGAAAATCCTGAAGGTGGCGCCGTGACTTGAAGGTGGCGCCGTGACTTGAAGGTGGCGCCGTGACTTGAAGGTGGCGCCGTGACTTGAAGGTGGCGCCGTGACTTGAAGGTGGCGCCGTGACTTGAAGGTGGCGCCGTGACTTGAAGGTGGCGCCGTGACTTGAAGGTGGCGCCGTGACTTGAAGGTGGCGCCGTGACTTGAAGGTGGCGCCGTGACTTGAAGGTGGCCCCGTGACTTGAAGGTGGCGCCGTGACTTGAAGGTGGCGCCGTGACTTGAAGGTGGCGCCGTGACTTGAAGGTGGCGCCGTGACCTGAAGGTGGCGCTGTGACATGTACAATTGCAGTACAGATAGGCCTCCTCTAACGACTTGGCTGTTTAACGACCACTCAGACCTACGACCGCCTCTCCCGACACGAGCGATCGACTGTACATCATTATATTATACATTACACAATGTTTGTTTATATTTGGTGTTCTGTACTTATGCAAATTAAAACCCCACATCTCTCCTTCAGATCGGAAAGGCTGAGATCAAAAAAAAAAAAAAAACACTCTCCGCCTTTCCAGCCGCGTCTCCGGCATTGTTTACTTCTGCCGGTCCAGACGTGACGTCGTAACATCACGCGTCGACCGATTTTGTTCTCTGGCTCGCCGATCGCAGGGACGAGCCAGAAGAAGCACCGGAGGGCGGCGGGAAGGGAGGACTCCGCCGCTGCCTGTAAGAACGATCAAGCGGCTGAACTGCCACTATGATCGTTCTTACGGTGCACAGAATCTCCGGCTGAAAAAGATGATATCTGGATGATGCCTGTAGCTGCACCCATCATTCAGATATCCCCACTCAAAGTCCAGGACGTCATATGACGGCCTATGGGCAGAAATTGGTTAATAATGACAATTCCTTCAGGTACATTTACACCTTTTTTTTATTATTATTTTTTTTTTTTTTGTTGATCAGTTATTGTGTTCTTTGTTGAGAGTGGGGAAGGATCAGAACCTCTGTCAGTTTCATTGCTGCCTTTGATTTCTTTTCTTTCTTGTGTGGTCACTAGAATCTCTTTATAGGAAGCAGTAAAATGAAGGATTTATTGCATTGTCTCTTTTAGGGTTCTCCTCCCTCTTGTTCTGTGGTCACCGGGACAAGAAGGGAGGGAACCCCCTTCATAGAAAACGATCCAAAAACCCTGACAGTGCTTCCCCATTCTAACTATAGTTTGTGCTGTTTTCTGATGAATCTGGATGTGCATGCCTTTTTTTAGGAAGTATATACATTTTTTAGTATTTCCTTTTTATGATCATTTTTATTTGTGGACAATTATAAAACTGTTTTAATTATGTCATGTTTTGTTCCCCCCCCCCAGGCGTGTGACAAAGAGTGGCATCATTATGTATTGACCGTGGACTTGCCTGCAGTCACGCTGTATGTGGATGGGGTTTCCTATGACCCCACCACAATGACTGAGGACTACCCCCTGCATCCTACCAATCTGGACACTCAGCTTGTGGTTGGTGCCTGCTGGCAAGGTAATTGTTCAGTTCTTCACTGACCTGTATGAAATGCAGAACACTAGAAAGCAGAGAACAGTTACATTAAAACATTTGAGATAAAGTCATGTGTTTCTGCCAAGTCTGTCAATGTCTTAGGTAATGCAGCCGTGTATTACAATTTTCCTCCTGGGTGCGGCCATTTTAGATGTTGTTTTTAGAGCAGTGTCCAGAGTTTCCATTCTCTGCAGCTTTTTTTCCCCCCCGATGGAAATGTAGATATTATAGAGCGAACACATAATTGGAGTCCAGCTGTGAGTAAGACAGACTTGTTCAGATGGGGAAGATGGTGTTGCTATAAATTGCTTGCTTGGAGATCTCACAATCGGAGTCATCGAGAGATACAAGACACCAGCAGGGGTTTACTGTCCACCACTGACCTGCCAGTGGAATTGACCTTTAATTAGTTCTCATAAATGGCAGTTATCCGTTAAACAATTATTTAATGGGCTTGCAAGTAGGCTTTCTCAAATTCAACGCCAACAAGGTTCCAGGATTTTTACACCTATTTACATTTGTAAAAAACATTTAAATAAGAGAGAAGCCATCCCAGTCAAGAATCGTTTAAGGCCCCGTTCACACCTGAGCGATTTTCAGCTTGTAAAAATCTCAGCTCTGAAGTTTCAAAATGTCCAACAAGCGAAATTCCATTCATTTCAATGGCCCCTGTTCACACCTGAGCGTTCTGTTGCCTGAAGCCAAATGCCTGAAGCTCAAAAAATTACATAAGCTTCTTTTTGACAGATTACAAGTGTGATTGGCCGCTTAAGCCGCGTACACCCGATCGGAATTTCCGCAGACAAAGCGTCGGACTTTTGTCCAAAGGGCGTTGGCCAGGAACTTGTCTTGCATACAAACGGCACACAATTGGCCAACAAACACAAACGTAGTGAAGTACTACATGGTTTTTCATCTCTTTAGCGCCACCCTTTGGACACCTTCTGCTAATGTTGTGTTTGGTGAGCATTGATTGCGACGATGTGTGTTTGTACTTTGGACTTTTGTCCGACGGACTTGCGTACACACGCTCAGAAAATTTATAAACCTGCCATCCAACATTTGTCCACGGAAAGTTGGCCAACAATTGTCTGATGGAGCGTACAAACGGCCGGATTTTGCGCCAACAGCCTGACATCACACAATTCCCGTCGGAAAATCTGATCGTGTGTACGAAGCTTTAGATGTCAATAGAAATACTTGACTACACCCCTAATTTCCTCTCCCTCTACTCCCCTATTGCTTTCTATTGGCTAAACAAAAAAACGCTTGTAATAAACTTCTAAGAAAGCTAAAAAAAACCCTTAAAAAAACGCCTGTAAATGGCTACGCTCAGGTGTGAATGGAACCTTAATGTTTTTGTGCTCTGATAAAAGGGAGTGTTCTTGCCCCCCCCAAACACATCCGATATATTTTTTATGGTTGAATTACTAAAATCTTCATGGACTCTCACCTTTTTGGTTTGGTGCCCATTTGTATATATTTACATTTTGTGTACATTTTTGGTACCCCTTGAGAAGCCATGTTTGTTTTGGGAGCTGCCTCACTAAGTGAGCTCATTTAAAAATTTCCCGCATTTAATCGTTTGAATAATCATGGAGATCCCGGAAATCTGTCTTCCTAGAATTGGGGTCTTGCAGTCTGCGTAGGTTGAATAATGAAGGGGAGAAGGTGACTTATGCAGCCAGTTCCTCCAGGCTGAAGGCCGGTGGTTTCCTCGAGTTCGACCATTTATAATAACGTACATGAGTCTTCCATATGACCATGTGCCTTGGGTGCTCTTGTGTTTGGTTGTGCAAGTGTATACAGCAACCACCATCCTAGCTCGAGGTGTACACTAGTGTGCTCGTCTTGGCGTAGAGTGGAGCGCCCCCTAGGCTGACCTTCGCTCCGTCGCATAGCTGTGCGCTTGTTGTCATAACTTGTTTTGTCATTGTTACAAATGTCCCTAACCTTGTGGTCACTTTCCTTGTTTGTCCCTCTCTTACTTTTCTGCAGAGTATTCAGGAAGTGGAAATGTCACTGAGCCAATGACTGAGAGTGATGCAGGTGTCTGCAGTCCCCCTTTCCCCACCCTTCTATATATCACACACACATCCCATGCCATCCGCTCCTCGCATGAACTTCACACTCACTTCCTCTATTTTTATTTAGCTTGTATTCGGGGGTTCTGCTCCTGTCCCTCTTCTGTTTTCAGTCAGCATATTGAAGGTTTACATTGTTTCTCTTTTATCTCCATCTCATAATACTCAGAGGTGACCTAAACGCACACTAACATAGCGATCATCTATCTGACAGCATCTCTAAACACATACATATAATACACTGGCAAGTATGTATCATCAATAAAAGAAAAAAAAAACTTGTTTGGTGCTGAGAGGCAAGGATTAGTATTTATTACTGAACTCCCATGAGTGAGTTGGACAAAATTCTGTCCTTATCAGGCCTTCACCCCCTTTAAAAGAAATTGCCTCAACTCTTCAATGCAGCAGAGCTAATATTGACATTAGCACGATCTCCATATAGAAATTATACTACACGGTGGATTGCATGCATACAGGTACATAAATCACATTGCACTGTTGAACTACAACAAGCTTTATTGCTACCAGACAGGCATCCCCTGCACTGTCAGACATAGCTCTGCCACTGACATGTTTCCCTCAATGGGCTTCATCAGAGGACCTCCTCTGATGAAGCCCATTGGGTGAAACGGGGTGGCGATTTACATCTGACAGTGGAAAAGAGTGTCTTTCTGACCTAATGTTGTGCCAGTAAGGCCCCTTTCACACACGTGTTCAGTCTAGAACCATCTGTCAGATTTTCAGACAAATCCAGACTGAACCACAATGTATGTCTATGGGTAGGTGGATGTAAACGGATGATCATCTGTTTACATCAACCTACATCCGTGTCCGTTTTTTTTAAGTGGAAGAAGATTGCGTCCTTTTGGGTTTAGATGGATCTGAACGGATGTAAACATCTGTTACATTCGTTCCATTTATGTCCTTTTTTAAGGCCTCTTTCAGATCAAGCAGATCCGTCCAAGCGGATCCACCTGCTCAGCGGGGATCTCTCTGCTGATCCTCGCTGAGGAGGCGGATGACAGATCCGTGTCCGTTCACCTGGGCAGACACGGACACAGCCCGCTCTCCTCTATGGGGCGGTCAGATGGAAATGGACTGCATGTCCGGTCCGCCGAACGATGGCGAAGGTATCGCCATATGTCTGTTTTTTAGCGGATTTAATCGGATCAGATAACTGGCGGGTGTCAGCGGACACCTCCGCTGCCCCATAGAGAACAATGGGTGATGCAATCGGGTCCACCTGTAAAACGGACAGGCGGACCTGATTGGACCGCTGTTGTGAAAAGGGGCCTTAGGCAAGAAATATTTTTTGTTTTATACCTTCTGATTGGTCTTTGCAACAACTAAGACAAAACAGATGCAAAAACGGGTGTAGACTGATGTAACCTGAACTGAACTGAAGATGGATTTGCAAATTGATGTAAACCGTTTTTTCTTGGACTTTAACAAACGACGGCCATGTGAAAGGGGTCTGAAGCTTGTTGTAGTTCAGCAAAAAAACAAAACCGTGAAGTCCATATTGCCAGGCTATGGCACCCATGATGGGTCACTGCACAGGTTTCCCTGGCGCAATGTCATTCATACACAATTGAAGGTGGATAACACAAGTGATGAAGTATATTTCTCCCTTTTACTGTTACCTCTTCTGCTCTGAATGTTATCAACACTACCAAGTTTTTGTTTTCCTCATCAAAAGTCACATTTAGACTACAGATGGTGCTGTTTTGTTTAGTGGTTCTTTAACCACTTGACCCCTGGAAGATTTACCCCCCCCCCCTCTTCATGACCAGGCCATTTTTTGCGCTATGGCACAGCATTACTTTAGCTGACAATTGCGCAGTCATGCAACGCTGTCCCCAAATGAAATTTATGCCCTTTATTTTCCCACAAATAGAGCTTTCTTTTGATGGTATTTGATCGCCTCTGGGTTATTAATTTTTTGCGCTATAAGCAAAAAATAAGACCGACAAAACAAAACTACCCCCAATGTTTTTTACTTTCTGCTATAAAACATATCCAGTAAAAAAAAAATTAAAAAATCTAATTTCTTCATAAATTTAGGCCAATATGTTTTCTGCTACATGTTTTTGGTAAAACAAAATCCTAATAAGTGTATATTGATTGGTTTGCCCAAAAGTTATAGCATCTACAAACTATGGGATACATACTGGAATTTATTGAATTTTTTTATACTAGTAATGGCAGCAATCAGCCACTTCTAGTGGGACTGTGATATTGCGGCGGACATTCTGACACTTTATGGAAACCAGTGACACTAATACAGAGATCCATGCTAAAATAACTGTCACTGTACTAATGACACTGGCTGGGAAGGGGTTAACACCGGGGCAATCAAAGGGCCTGGTTCACACCTAGGCGTTTTTTAGTGCATTTTCAGTTTTGCAGAAAAACCACTACAGTCCATTTAACATGGTTTCCTATGGGTCACGTTCACATCTGTGCATTTTATGGAAAGGGTCAGGGACTTTTTTCTGTTTTTTTTTTTTTTGGTTCCATAGACATCAATGGATCAAAAACGTGTATTGAAAAACGCAAAATGCACCTGTAATATGCAAACTGCAACCTGCCTGGGTGTGAACCAGGCCTAAATGTGTGCCTAGCTAAGGTTTGTGTACACTATGTGCTGTTTTTACTAAGGGATCTGATGGATTTTATTCCCTGCATGGGACACAAAATCCATCAGATTCCCGCTGACAGGACAGAGCTCTGCCTTGTTCTCATAGGCCAAGCTCTGTTCTTTGTGTCTCCTCGCCGATCAGCGGGTGACGGCAGACATCTATTGACTGGCACCGGTTGATCGGCTTGTGCACAACAAGGAGCACATAGAAGGGCAACGCATGCAAAACAAAACCAAAGAAAATTCCCAGCTCAACTCACCAGCCAGTCTGCAAACTGCAGACTTTGGTTTTGTTTTTCATGCGTTGCTCTTCCATGTGTTCCTTGCTGTGAAGGCCAGTTTATAGGTGGGGGGCAGTGGCCAGTTGTTTAGTACAGGACACAGGCTGGATGTTCACAGACCTTAGGTTATAGGCTGCTACCTTCAGGTGATTGGACAATGGCAACGCTTTTGGACACACCTCCCTTGGACAATGTAAATTATTTTACTTATGTCCTCCAGGTGCACTTCTTCAAATTTCAAAGTCAAAAATTCACCAAAACTAGAATACAATGTTGTCCCTTGTAAATGGAGCCTATAGGAAGCCCTCCCTATTGTAGAAGCAACTGATATGCCAAATACTGACCAGCGTTCATTTGCCACCACTCACCAAGGCCATGCCTTTCTTAATATCCACCACTTTTCACCTGCCACATCCAGAACTCATCTGCATGTCCCTCCCCTGTCGTGGCCCCTGGGCAAAGCCAGGCTGCCCCCCCCCCACGGCTGGGTGCTACTAACCTGCATGTCAAGCTATAACCTCACCTGGAGGAGAAGAGCATGCCCACAATGGAGCCCGGTGCTCATATTTCTAAACTCACTTTGTTTCTTCTTCTCTCTCTTAAGGTGGCGAGCAGCACATGGCGCAGTTTTTCCATGGAAATCTCGCCGGATTAATGGTTAGATCTGGCAAGTTGGAGAGCAAGAAGGTGATCGATTGTCTGTATATCTGCAAAGAAGGTCTGGAGTTCCCACCAGCAGAGGGTGTCGGGAAGGGCATGAAGGTAAAAGAAAAGAATCACATTGGAATGATTAGCTTGCTTTAAAGCTGAAACTCCGGGCAAATATTGTCTAGATACAAGAGGGATATGTATTCTTCCTTGAATCCTGGTGTACTTTGTGTATTTCTTCCAGATCTGTGCAGTAATCCAGTGTGAGACTTTCCCTCTGTGTAGGAGCTTCCTAATAAAGACCACTCACTGCTGCTCCCTCTCCTTGTGCAGGGTGACTGGTCTTGTCTCCGCCCCCTCCTTTGGTTTCTGCAGGTAGCTTGTAGTAGGAGGTACTACAGGACCCCTTCCACAGCTCTGCTCTATGCATAGGCTAAATACTGAGCACACTGATGATGTCACTTCTTCTTTTACAAAACAATATCTGGGTTTGCAAAGGCATTTGGTCCTCACAAAGTGGATTTATATCTTTTGTGGTTATTGAGGCGTGTATTCAACATGATAGTTTGTGCGCCTGGAGTTCAGCTTTAACCACTTCCGCTCCGAAAGATTTGCCCCCTTTGACCAGGCCATTTTTTGCTTTAACTGACAATTGCGCGGTCGTGAGATGCTGTACCCAAATAAAATGTATGTCCTTTTTTTCCCCACAAATAGAGCTTTCTTTTGGTGGTATTTGATCATCACTGCGTTTTTGTTTTTTTTTGCGCTATAAACAAAAAAAAGGCTAATTTTGGATAAAAAAACACTATTTTTTACTTTCTGCTATAACACACCCAATAAAAAAATGTAAAAAAATCTAATTTCTTCACCCATTTAGGCCAATATATATTCTGCTACATGTTTTTGGTAAAAATTAAATCCCAATAAGTATATATTAATTGGTTTACGCAAAAGTCATAGCGTCTACAAACTATGGGATAGATTTATGGGAATTTTTTTATTTTTTTCTAGTAATGGCGGTGATCAGCAATTTTGACATTGCGGCAGACAAATCTGACACTAAGCCTAGGTTTACATTGCAGCGATTTGACACGTCAAATCGCATGCCAAATCGGCGGCTAATGCGGGCAGTGGCACCGTCTGATTCCCAAAAGTAGTTACTGTACTACTTTTGGCGACTTCGGGGTAGACATCTGTGCAGCGACCCGCATAGATGTCTCTGAAATTGCCCCCGAAGTCGGACTGACATGCGGGTATGAAATCCCGCTGTCAGTGTGAGCCTGGGCTAAGTGACACTTTTTGGGACCAGTGGCACCAATACAGTGATCAGTGCTAAAAAAAAAATGCACTGTCCCTGTACTAATGACACTGGCTGGGAAGGGGTTAACAGGGGCGACCAAAGGGTTAAATATATTCCCTGGGAGTGTTTTCTAACTGTGGGGGTGTGTGCTTTGTGCTTTTAGAAGACAGAGATCCGTGTTCCTGCTTAGCAGAAACACAGGATCTCTGTCTTCACCTCTGACAGAACAGCGATCTGCCTTGTTTACATATTACATATTTACTCTGTCAGAAACGATCGGTGGGTCCCGGTTGGCATGGGGTCCGCCGGACCGCTGATTGGCTTCCGTTGTGTCCAATCACAGCGGGAGCTGGTCAACAGTGGTGCACGTGCGCACCCCCAGACCCAGAAGAGGCAGTCACGTACCTGTGTGTGATTTCGCCTGTAGGGGCCCCCCCCCGCCCCGCAGTATATGTACGTGGGTTGGTCGCCAAGTGGTTAAGGAACCTCAACATTTGATTTTTGTGAGATAACCTGTTCGAGTAGGATATATTCTTTAAGGCTGTGCTGAATCGGGGATAATAAATGTGAAGGCATATTTACAAAAATGTCTCTATACAATAAAATAAAACGTACAGTAATGATGAAAGAAAGAATACGATGTCATTTTTTTTTTATTGCTATCACAAAAAATGTAAACATCCCTTATGATAAAGCATGACAGGTCCTCTTTGTAGAAACAGCTGTGGTCTAAGAGACCCCAGATCCCTCCTCTACCCTTGAAAGCATCAGATAAAAAAAAAACATTGATTTGATGCTGTCTTAAAAAAAAAAAAAAAAAAAAAAAAAAAAAAAAGGTAGTGTTTACATCCGCCCTAAACTGGAAGTGACATCATGACTCCCCTCCCACTGCTTCTAAAAGCAATCCAGTGTTTAATCAGCCGCTTGGATCGCTTTTGGGGGGGGGATCTCTAGCTGAAAACTTTAATGCTGGCTTTACACCTATGCGAATTGGATGCGGCTTTCCCCGCATCCAATTCGCATGACAGGACCAGCCCTCTATGGAGCCGGTCCACAAATCTCTGTTGCAGCTGCGGAGCGGATGTGCGCCTTTGGCTGCGTTTCAGGGCCGATTTCTGGCTAAAATTTGGCCCTGATTCGTCCCTGAAACTGAGAACAAGGACTCACCGGTCCCCCTGCTGTGAGCCGCATCCATTGGAGGTGTGAACCCAGCCTAATACCAGGGTTATGACTGACAGCCATATGAGCATGTACGTATTGCGGTCTTGAAGTGGTTAAATAAAGTGAAGGGCCATGCTAGGATTCAGTCTTGCTAGGATGGATTATTAGAGAGGAGAAGACGTTGAAATTCTTAACCCTTTTGTATGTCCTTTTACATAATACAGAACCATTGATGAATGTTGAATCTCATTCCACAGATCACTTTAAGTCCCAGCCAATCTACATTGACCCTGGAGGGTGATGACATTGACCGCTTTGACCAGGCCATGCAGCACATCTCCTATCTGAACTCCCGCCAGTTCCCCACACCTGGCATCAGACGGCTGAAGATTACAACCACGGTGAAGTATGTGTGATTTCCTAATCCCTTAATACTTCTGCAGGACTGCATGTCTCTCTATTGTGGAGGCTTGGTTGGACATAAATGTGGTGTATGCAGATCTTCATTTTATCATAGACAAAAAAAAAAAAAAAGGAGGCTATGTATATGTACCTGCTGACTAAATATCTGTAGATAGCTTGTAATCCCAGTCTTAAACAATACTTTTATTGGTCCTATTCAGATCTGCTTAATGATGCCATGCTAAGGAGTTGCCCAAACACAGGTCCTGTTTTTGGACACACACACACACACACACACACACACACACACACACACACACACACACACACACACACACACACACACACACACACACTCTTTTGGCATTTTCAAGAGCAAATTGCTGGAGAAGTATTTAAAGGAGAAGTGTGGCATCTAAATAAACAAACATACATACTCTTTGCCATGCTGCAGCTGTTCCTCCCCAGCTCTAAGCCCGAGAACTGAGTGATCACATGACCTCTGATTGCTCAGTTCTCAGTCCGCTCTGAGCAGAGAGGGGTGAACATCAGTCACCGCTCTCTGGTCTGCACTCAGTGGAGCGTTAGGCTGTGGAGGGGGGGCGGGAATGGCTCGTTCCGGCTCTCGTGGGACACAGAGAGGCTAAGCCTGCTGCTGGTCTTCCAGAGACTGTACCCAACTCTGATGTCAGCTGACAGTGGGAGAAGATTCTAGAGATTGAAGGACTAGGCTTGGAAGGAAGATACTGATACTATTACTCTTTTTGGGTGAAGTGGTCCCTTCACCGAGTACCTTAAGAAAATAAGGAAGTGCTTCCACTATTTGACCATATTGTTTGCTGCCGTAGGTGCTTCAATGAGGAGACCTGTATCAGTGTTCCCGATGTGGATGGTTACGTCATGGTGCTGCAGCCCGAGGAGCCCAAGATTAGCCTGAGCGGCATTGATCATTTTGCCCGCGCAGCCTCGGAGTTTGAGAGCACAGAGGGCGTGTCCTTATTCCCGGAGCTTCACATCATCAGCACCATCACCCGGGAGGTGGAAGCCGAGGGAGAGGGGGATGAGGATCCTACTGGTGAGTAAATGTTTGCACCTGAACACCAAAATTAGAGGAAATGCTTAACTACCTTTTAGCATTCATATACACAGTTGTCTTTTTTGCACCCAAATCTGATCGGATTTCCTTGTGAAACCGGGGCAGGATCTCACCGCTGCAGGATTTTGGCACATAACTTCTTGTTAATGCAGGGGCTATTGCACTGGATCAGATGGTTATTTAGGGCCAATTCACAATTCAGTGACGTTTTACCGCATGGTAAGGGAGCAGTGCGATGCGATAAATCGTGCACCACACGGCCCTCCCTATTGCACCCGGCAACACAGAGAGGCCGGGGCAGTGAATCGCCGCTGCCGCTCTGCATTGCAGTGTGAATTGGCCCTTAACCCTTTTGCTGCCAGGTCCGTACGTCGTATGGACCTGTTAGCAGGGGGTTTAACACACAATCCGGTGGCTGCAGTTACTGGAATTGTGTGAAATTGAAAGGGAGACTCCTGCCTGTCAGGTAAAAGCATTCGGGCTCACCCCCACCCCCCGCGATGCTTTCCGGGCTTCGCTTGCCCATCTACAGCCCCGGGAGCAACGTGGCGGGTGCCAGCGCTGGGGGAGGGAGGAGAGCAGATACACATCTGCTCTCTTCCCCTTCTTGCTGTTACCTGCAAAGCGACGTCCGTGACGTCACTTCTGGGTCAGCAACTAGGTGTCCCCGGCTGGGAAGTAATGTTTTACAATGCAATCTGCATTGCAAAACATTCAGTGGAGTGGAGTAGACCCTGCATATCTCACTAAAAATCATCACATAGGGAACTTTTTGTCCCCTATGTGATGAAAAAAAAAAAAAGTTGCAAAAAATGTAAGTTACATCCCTAATCACATAAAATCCCCCCCACCCCCACACATTCGCACGTACAAACGTTAACGGATGCGTCGGGCGCCTATGCGTGAAAATGTTGATTGCGATACACGTTACATATCGCCGAGCACGCCGAAGTGAGGGCATAATTCTAGCACAAGACCACTGTAACACTAAACTGATACCTATAGGGGGCTTTTGAAGCGTCGCCTATAGAAAATATAGGGTACTGAAGTTTGTTGCCGTTTCACGGGCGCACACAAATTTAAGTACTCGGGGCAATCTTGTCTTTTATATTTTACCAAAAAATTGGGTAATTTTATTAAATTTGTTTGCCCTAAAATTTACTTTAGTGTGTTTGTTTTTTACAGAAATTTTGCGTTTCCTAGACCTTTTGCAGTAATGCTGACTTAAAATCACACACATAGGTTGGACTTCATGGATTTGTGTCTATTGTCCTTCAGACTTTAGGAGGGCCAGACTGGCCAGTGGGAGGAGAAAAGGTCCTGACATCAGTGGGGAAAAATAATGCCCTATTGTTTATTTCAGTGAGAGTAACTGTGCCCCTTTATTGGTGTAACTGGGAGGAACTGTGCCCCATAACTGATGTTATTGGGCCCCATTGTTGGTGTCATTGAGAGGAATTATGCCCCATCACTGATGTTATTGGGTCCCATCGTTGGTGTCATTGGGAGGCCTTGTGACCCATTGTTGATGTCAGTGGGAGGAAATGTGCCCCTTTCATTGGTGTCAGTTGGGGGAATTATTGTTGGTATTAGTGGATGAAATCACGCCAAGGCACTGATAAAAACAAGCAAAGGGCCGCATCTGGCCCCCGGGCCGCTGTTTGGAGACCACTGGCGTAGAGGATAAAATGTAGGTCAGCTACACAGTAGCTTCCCAGTGCCGGATGCCTACAGTCAAAAACAACCAGCAACGTTCTTCTGGTGTTGGAAAAAAAATAGTTCAGCACTAATGGTTGTTAAAAAAAGCTTCACCACCTGTCAGTGCATCATATAATACATGGGGCATCCGCAAATACAACTCTGTGCGAGTACCCCCTCTTGCCATAAGTGGGGGTCCTGGGATCAGTAACCATATGAGTTTGTTCTGTGTAGGGGTCTAGGTGCTAGGCTAATCTGGGTGTGTGACTGCGATGTGCATGGTAGAATTTAACCTCTTTTGGGACATAGACTGATGTACATGTAAAGCACAGGATTGTATAAGTACAGTAAACCTAAAACCTAAAGTTATGTTCAGTGGCCCCAGAACTAATCACATTAATTGTACAGCAAGGCTGACAAGCAGTCCCAGGATAAGAATATTTACATGTGATATAAAAGATGGTCAAGTAAAGATTAGTAATGTTTTCTAGACATTGAGGTGGTTTTTGCTTTGTTTCTTCCCCATTCAGTTCAAGAGTCTTTGGTTTCAGAGGAGATTATGCATAACCTGGACACCTGTGAGGTCACTGTAGTTGGCGAGGAACTGAATCCTGACCAGGAGAGTCTCCAGCTGGATCTCACTCACCTGCAGCAGAAAGGGCTTGAAATGACCAGCTCCAACCAAGGGATCGTCATCACAGGTTCGTCAAATTGCTATAGGGTGTTACTTTGGGTAGGACGCCGAGGACGTGAGGTTATACAGGAAGGTAGTGCAAAGGTAATAGATATCCTGCAAATATGCAGTAACCCAGGGCTGGACAAATCCCAGGCGTCAGGTCACTATGGCAACTAGAAATTGCATCCTGGCGCCTGGGCTTTTGTTAGCCGTTCGTATTTTGCTTCCATTTGTCGACCGCACTATAGCCAAATGAAGGCTACAATCGTCCAGTTTTGGGAGGGTGTCTAGTGACGTGCTCCCAGAACCCCGCGCACCCCTTGGGCATGCTTTGTGATCGTCCTTCGGACACAGCTGATCACAGATTGAGGTAAAGGTCCAATCACAGTGACCCTTTACCATGTGATTAGCTGTGTCCAATCACAGCTGATCACACGTAAACAAATGGCGGTTATCTGCATTTCCTTTCCTCAGCGCTGTCACTGTGTGAGGAAAGGAAAGCCGATAACCGGCTATCCTGTGACAGGGGACATTTACACTGATAATCAGGGCGCTCATCATCAGTGCCACTTATCAGTGCCCATCAATACTTCCTCATCCGCAAATCAGTGAAAAAGAAAAACTACTTATTTGCAAAATTTTATAATGGAAATAAAGTTAAAGGTGTGTGTTGTTGTTTTTTTTTTTTTTTTACCCCCAAGATTTTCTGTCTTTTTTTGTTTGCTTAGCAAACAATAAAAAACACAAGTGCTGATTAAATACCACCAAAAGAAAGCTATATTTCTCTCAAAAAAATGATAAGAATTGAATACGAAACAGTGTTGCATGACCGCACAATTGTCACTCAAAGTGTCACAGCGCTGAAAATTGGCCTGGGCAGGAAGGGGGTAAAAGTGCCCGGTAGGCAAGTGGTTAAGGAAAAAACTGGCTCCTAACTTTTTTAGTTGACTTCTGAATTCAAAGCAAAGTTGTCAAGGCCTGCAGTAACCCATCCAGAATAATTTACTTATACTGTATACCTGTATCCGGTTAGGTGTCATGTACACTAAACTAAACTAAAATTCTAGGCCAATTAAATAAACTCCCAAACACCAAATGCTGCTAAACTCGTCCTAAACTGGTTTGAATGAATGCAGCTTAGGTGAGTTTTCAATGCTTATTTTCTCATGTGTTGTTTACAATAAACCATTGTGCGTGAAGCCTTACAGTGAGCTGAAATTTGGCTATTCTTTTTTTTACGTTGCACGTTAAGTCTGGGAACTGACATCCTGAATAAGACTGTAGATCTCCCAACTGGCCTTGGGAAATGCCTGCGGGGTGGCTGATGTCTTTTGCCGGTTAAAGGAGCCCCTTACAAATAACGGAGATGGTTTAACAGGTATCTCAGTACGCCTAGGTAGAACAGTGATGATGTCACGGGCATGGCTGTCTATGGACTGGGCACACTGTCCATTGAGAGCGTGGTGCGCATGTGCTGGTGAGATCACCGACCTTGCTAAAGTAAAGGAGATGTTTACTTGTACCTACAGGTAAGCCTTATTTTAGGCTTACCTGTAGGTATAATAAAAAAAAAAAAAGCTTTTACTACCACTTGAACATTTTTCAACAGTTTGTGAGTGTGATGTTTCAAACCTCTAAATGAAAGACAATTATTTTGTATTGGTTTCTGAAGGCTGCAATAATTCTATTAAATGGAGGTCTCTTCAGAAATCCACATGCCGCGCTGAGCAGAAATAAACCATTTTGTATCTTTACAGGTGTGGACACAATGGCCAACTATGAGGAGGTCCTGCATCTCATCCGCTACAGAAACTGGAATACCGCCACCCTGTTTGATCGTAAATTCAAACTGGTCTGTTCTGAGCTGAATGGGCGCTACAGCAGCAATGAGTTCAAGGTGGAGGTGAGTGTGAGAGCCAAGCATAGACTTTATAGATTAAAGGGGCACCCTGTTCTGCAACTACACTATGGAGGGGGGGGGGGTTAAAAAAAACTGAAGAGTGCAAAATCAGGTTCCGCTCTGCATAGCAACCAATCGGGCTCCAGGTTTTATTTTTCAAAGCTTGATTGAGCAAGCGGAAGTTAGAAGCTGATTGGCTACCATGCACAACTGCACCAGATTTTGCACTCTTCTAGGTTTACTAAATCAACCCCAATATGTCCACCTGATCATATTAGATACCATAAAAATATGTGTGAAAACCTTGCGCTAATTATAAGTGTAGACTGCTGCACTTCTACTGCTCCTTGGATACAAGGAGTTAATAGGGGGAAAAAACATGAAAATATAAAAGGTTGTGCTGTCTCGTAAACAAAGAAAACTCTTATCAAAAAAATTATAACAAACACAGTGTAGTATTAACTGGTGATAAATAAAGAGTTCCAAAAACAAGTGTCCATGTGTATCAAAAATCATTCCATTGGTATTCCACCAACTGGATGTGCTATCCACCATTCCCAGTGATAATAAATAAATATAACAATCCAAATAAAAATTAAATTGGCGCCTTACCAACTCCCGATCGCTAGATTAAAAGAGATCGTCTAACGCATGAGGTAAGCAAATGCCCGACCTCCAGGATGGATGGATGGATAATAGATACCATGGAATACATATGTGAGCTCTGTGCAGGCCACTTGAATTCCTACCCACCATTATGGCTAAGCCATTTGTTTATGGATCTGCCTTTGTGCACAGAGGCAGTCATGCCAGATCATAAAAGGGTCTTCCCTAAGCCTGTTCCATCAAGGTTGAAGGTACACAATGGTCTATATTCTCTTTGCATGCTGCAGCCTTAACAGCCTGAAAACACCTGAACTATGGACGGGTGTCCATACTTTTAGCCATATAGTGTAGAATTATGGGGTGGAAAGTTGGCAATTGTGTGAATGGCATCAAGGTGACAGATATAAGCTTGCTGGGAGGAAGAGATGTTCGCTTACTCTTACTTTCCATTGGCAGCTTCCTGTGAGGCTTTACACAGATAGAAGGGCAGGCACCCAGCTCACACTTTGGCAGTTAATAAATGACACTGTAACACACCCCTATGGGTAACTGCTAGTGAAGCTTCCTGTAAAATTACAAAGTTCTTACATCCAAACATTCTGTTATGTTAGAAACACATTTTTACATCCCATTGTGAGGAACGCCACACTCATTTTTGGGGAATTGTTTGTCAGAAAGCAAGTACAGCTTTCCCAAACTTGCTGTAGCTTTTTTTTGAGCTATGAACCCAGTTTTACCTTTCACTCAGGGTTCATGTACCCTAGTGGTTGGGGGGGCAGTAAAACTGAAACTGAGCCACAGTTTTTCTGCTCTCACTTAAGCTGCAAAGGCAGTAAAGGGGTGTGTACATATTCTGCAGTGCTTTGTGGTGCAGTAAAAATGATCCCTGATCTAGCATTCGGTGGGCTGCATTGCCCACAAACATGACCCATTCAAGTGAATGGGGGCACCCCACAACCGCGGGAATTAAGTGGTTAAAGCAAGGAGGTGATACAGCTCCTCACCTCCTGTCAAATGCTCTTTGAAGAGTGTAAACGGAGTGAGTTTTGGTGTATTTAGAAGGAATGAAGCGGCAAAATTGGTACTCAAGTTTTGTATGTATCATAACACTGACGTTTTGCTCTTAATTTAGGTAAATGTGATCCACACAGCCAGCCCTGCTGAGGCCCCCAATCACATAGCATTTCAGCCCCAGTTTGTCCACAATGCGCATCACTCCTTCGAGGATCTCTCTGGGCACAATCTGGTCAATCCACACCCGACATCAGGTACTGCTACTGTACACTATAACATGATTGGACCTATGGGATTGATAATACGTGGCTTATTAATTAAATTCTTTGTTTTGCTTAAACCTGGAAAAAAAACAATGGCATTACCGTGCCGGTATTCACACATTTGTTGGTGGCCATGTGACATTTTAACACCACCTCTGTTTTTAAAGCTTTAGCATACTTCAGCCTTTGATTCTGTTTTACGCCTGCAGAGAAAATAACCTTTTTTTTTTTTTTAATTCCTGCTATTCATCAGTATAAAATTGTTTGTGCGCACACACAGCCTGACAAAGGCAAATATGCATCTTTGTGGTTTGATCAGGAAGCTTGAGCTTGCCAACGGCGCCCTCTGCTGGTACCATTAATCACATTAATTTTTTATCGCAATGTCCAACATGTCTAATGTCAGGGAGCTGCTAAAAGTAATATGTTAGGTTTATTAATTAATTGTACAGTACAGGACACGTGCTTGATAATCATAAACCCTGGGCTGGTACCTTCAGGTCATTGGACACCGGCAAAGCTTTTGAGGACACACCCCTTTGGTAGCTTTTCCCCCCTATAACCTTACTGTAATCTGTGAGTCCTCAGTGTTTTGTCCCAAAGTGATTGAGAAGATACATACTGTTTTTATATTTATATATATATATATATATATATATATATAGTGCTCAGCATAAATGAGTACAGCCCAACAGATTTGTCAGAAAACCATTACTTTCTTTTCTGAATCAACATTTTCTATGGGATGTTATACCACAAAATACTCCCACAAATGCAGGCCATTGATTGCAACCAAGAATTGTTAATTTGCACACACAAAAAAAGTATTTTTCCTAACCAATTCATTCAAGCCCATGTTGCAAAGATGAATTGACCCCAGTGAAAGTCTTTTTAGACAACAAAATCCTAATTAACAAGAATTCAGCTACAGGTGAGTGTGATTATTCATTAAACAGGTGTCCAGCAGACAGTTGATTATAAAAAGTGCGTTACTTAACAAAGGAAACCCCTCCCATTTCATGCTGTCAGCAATGGCACCACATGGAAGAGAAATATCACAAGGCCTGAGAAAGAAAATAATTTCTTTACACAAGAAAGTTGAAGGCTACAAGAAGATCAGCAAAGCATCAGTCAAAATACTGTAGCAAAAGTGATACAAAAAAATTACAAAGATGGAACTGCAACCATCTCACAGAGACGTCCAGGCCATCCACGGAAGTTCTCACCTCGACAGGAGCGTCTTCTGATGAGAAGGGTTGAAGGAAATCACCATGCAAGTTCACTGCAGTTAGCTAAAAAAGTAGAAAGCCAATCTGGGGCGATTGTTTCTCATGACACAATATGGCGTACACTACAGAGGAATGGCATGCATGGATGTTGTCCACGAAGGAATCTTCTCCTAAAGCCCAATCACAAAAAAAAAAACACCTAGAATTTGCCAGGGCCCATGCTGAAAAAGAAGATGAGTACTGGAACTCTGTACTCTGGAGGGATGAGACCAAGATAAATGTTTTTGCAACTGATGGCTTCAAAACCGTATGGAATCGCAAAGGTGAGGAGTGCAAAGAAAAATGCATGGTGCCTACAGTGAGACATAGTGGTGGCAATGTCCTTCTGTGGGGCTGCATGGGTGTTGCTGGTGTCAGGGTGCTGCATTTCATTGATGTACTGCTCTATATTGAAAGAGAAGATGCTACCATCACTCAGTGCCCTAGGTCGTCATGCACTTTTCCAACATGACAATGATCCAAAACGCATATCTAAGGCCACTGTTGCATTTCCGAAGAAGAACAAGGTGAAAGTGATTCAGTGGCCAAGTATGTCTCGTGATCTGAACCCAATCGGGGAACACCTATGGGGAATTCTGAAGAGACGAGCATCACTCTCCATCCAGCATCCAGGCTCTAAAAGGTGTCGATCTTGAAGAATGGAAAAAGATCGATGTTGCAGTATATCGCCAACTTGTTCATTCCATGCCTAGAAGACTTGGTGCTGTCCTTACAAAACTTGAAGGTCATACAAAATACTAGAGGTGGTAGTTTTTGTTGTGGGGGGTGTATTCATTTTTGCATCAACTAATTTGAGTAAAACTGAGGATTTTGTCATCTAAGTTATATTATGAACCCCTTACTTTCATGTAATGAGCTAAACAAATGTTCTATAAAACTCAGTTTTGTCAAAATTTTGGAAATTGTTCTTGTGTTCACTGATATTGATTAGAATCTTACTTTTCAAAAGGGGCCTACTCATTTATGCTGAGAACTGTAATCATTATTCTAGTAGGCTGCCCTCTGTGTTCTAACACACAATGATGGTCTGGGGAGGGGGGAGGAGCCACTGATCTCGGAGCATTTACGCTCTATTGTCTGTTGTACTTCTCATCCTGGTTTCTCTTCTGCAGTTGTTCCCAGTGCAGCCACCATCGTCATTGTGGTCTGTGTGAGCTTCCTAGTCTTCATGATCATCCTTGGAGTGTTTCGTATCCGTGCCGCTCACCAGCGCACCGTGAGCGATCAAGAAAGCGGCAAAGAGAATGAGATGGACTGGGATGACTCGGCCCTCACCATCACTGTCAACCCCATGGAGGTGCGTGAAACGCCAAACTTTCATCCACATCAGGACAGATGTGGACAGGTTACATCTGAGCCCCACATATGCATTGAGCTATGCTTCTTGGTTTTGCTGAGCAAAGTCTGATGGATATGAATGAGACACAGATCTATAGGGGGGCTCTGACTGTGTGGAATACAGTCCAATAAATGCAGGGTTCAGAGGGACTCCTAAAGGGCTGTCTACACTGTCCCAACTAGTTCACACTAAATATCCAATTTTTACCAATTACTTTTAAATTCCTTTTTAATTCGGAAGAGCGCAAACCTGTGTTAAGCCTTTATTGCTGTCAGTGACCCCTTTGGGGAAAGTTTGCCCCATTTCCTGTCCTTGTTGTAGTCAATTTTCATTGAAAAAGAGCAATCTGTCCCCCCCCCCCCCCCTCCCTTTGAGTTGTCCCATCACTTCCAGTCCTAACCGTAAGTGAGGGGGAAGTCTTTGCAAAAGTGACACCAAAAAAACTAAAAAACAAAACCGAGGCGAGCAGCTGCATATTTATTTGTGTTCATTAGTGTCAATTGAGCTACGCCGTGAGAATGCACCCTGCGCACTTCCATCGCAGTAAGAACCCTTTCACACTGAGGCCGTTTTCAGGCATTTTAGCGCCTGTAAAGCGCCTCCAATTACAATGAGTGCTTTTACACCAGGGCGGTGTGCTTGTGGGACATTAGGAAAAGTCCTGCAAGCAGCATCTTTGAATGGGCAGCGCTGCAGATGCGCCACAAGCTGGAGTTTTTAACCGCTCCTTTGGTGTTAAAAGCATCCCGTTAGCGTCCGAAAAGCGCCGCGTAAACAGTGCTAAAGCTCCTTTAAAATGAGCGGCGCATTGGCGCTGCCGCAGCCCCAGTGTGAAAAGGGTCTTACCGGCAGCTAACCAAAAGCTACTGATCGGTACATGCGATTGGGAGCTTTCCGATCATGTGACCGATGTGATAGCGAATCACGGCGGTCACATGATCATAAACCCCACGGTAATCGTGATGCATCGTGGAATCGAATCATTGACAAGATAATCGTAATCGAATCATGAGACCAGTGAAGATGCGCACCTCTATTGATCGCCCTAGATGTTAACCTCTTCCCAGCCAGTGTCCTCAGTACAGTGACTGTATAGTATTAGCACCGATCACTGTATTGGTGTCACTGGTGATGTCAGTGGCAGTTAGTCAGTCCCCCCCCCAGTGTCAGTCGGTATCAGATTGCCCACCGCACTATCGCAGTCCCATTATAAATTAAATCTATGTGCCGCGCTGCAAATCATAAACTACACAGCCTTAATTTGTGCACTGGTGTGCAGTCATGTTGGAACAGGAAGGGGCCATCCCCAAACTGTTCCCACAAAGTTGGGAGCATGAAATTGTCCAAAATGTCTTGGTATTCTGACTGACGCCTTAAAGGAGTTGTAAAGGCAGAAGGTTTTTTATCTTAATGCATTCTATGCATTAAGAAAAAAAACCTTCTGTGTGTAGCAGCCACCCCCCAGCATCCCCTAATTACTTACCGGAGCTCTTTCTCTCTCCAGCGATGTCCACAATCCCCTTAGCCATCCAGTACACTCCTCGTGATTGCCTGAAACAGAGCAGCAGTGCCATTGGCTCCTGCAGCTGTCAATCAAAGTTAGTCAACCAATCAGGGGATAGAGGGGGCGGTTCTATGCCTGGGCTCTGTGTCTGAATGGATACACTGAGCTCTGACTCAGCTTG
Organism: Lithobates clamitans; assembly: GCA_037952925.1. Lineage (NCBI taxonomy): Eukaryota > Metazoa > Chordata > Amphibia > Anura > Ranidae > Lithobates > Lithobates clamitans. The sequence goes on along the minus strand of JBBGZY010001586.1, from coordinate 150,261 downwards.
GGTGCCCCCCTGTAGCAAGCTGCTGGCTGAGGGGCACTCAAAAGAGGGAGGGGCTAGGAGCAGCAAAGAGGGACCTGAGAAGAGGAGGATGTGGGCTGCTCTGTGCAAAACCAACTGCATAGAGGAGGTATGTATAGCATGTTTGTTATTTATAAAAAAAAAAGCCCTTACAATCACTTTAAGAGTTCCCTTCACTGGAACTAAGGGGCCAATCCCAACCCCTCGAAAACAACCCCACACTATAATCCCCCCACCACCAAATGATTTGGACCAGTGCACAAAGCAAGGTCAATAAAGACATGGATGAGCGAGTTTGGGGTGGAGGAACTTGACTGGCCTGCACAGAGTCCTGAATTCAACCCAAAAGAACACCTTTGGGATGAATTAGAGCAGAGACTGCCAGCCAGGCCTTCTCATACAACATCAGCGCCTGACCTCACAAATGCACTCCTGGAAGAATGGTCAAACATTCCCATAGACACACTCCTAAACCTTGTGGACGGCCTTCCCAGAAGAGTTGAAGCTGTTATAGCTGCAAAGGGTGGACCAGCTCAATGTTAAACCCTACGGAATAATACTGGGGTGACATTAAAGTTTATGTGCGTGTAAAGGCAGGCGTCCCAATACTTTTGGTAATATAGTGTAATTATTGTGAGGTCGCTGTATTATTAGCTGGTGATGGAGTCTATGGAATAGAAAAAAGGGGGAGGGGGAACAACCCAACACCAAAACCAGATGAATCAATTGGTAGATACTATTAAATAGTTAATGGTGCACATGGAGGCATGTGGGACCGTAAGTAACATGTAGAAAATAACATATTAATATAGTAATATAATACATACATAGAAATGTACACACACATATAAGTGTTGGAAATGCATATATATATATAAAAGTTCCTAAATAGTAGATGTAATTATTTTATAGTATCTACCATTTGATTCGTCTGGTTTTGGTGTTGTGCTTCATATAAAGTCCCACCATTCCCCTTTCCCCCACCCTTTTTTCTATGATTCAGGGATGGAGACATACAAACTCTGTAGCAGTTGTTGTCTCATACAAAGTACCAACAATTTTATTTATTAATGAGATAGTCACTGAATAATTTGGTAAAACTTTAATGAATAGTCACTGAATAATTTGGTAAAACTTTGATGAATAGTCACTGAATATTTTGGTAAAACTTTGATGAATAGTCACTGAATATTTTGGTAAAACTTTGATGAATAGTCACTGAATATTTTGGTAAAACTTTGATGACTAGTCACTGAATATTTTGGTAAAACTTTGATGAATAGTCACTGAATATTTTGGTAAAACTTTGATGACTAGTCACTGAATATTTTGGTAAAACTTTGATGAATAGTCACTGAATATTTTGGTAAAACTTTGATGAATAGTCACTGAATATTTTGGTAAAACTTTGATGAATAGTCACTGAATATTTTGGTAAATCTTTGATGAATAGTCACTGAATATTTTGGTAAAACTTTGATGAATAGTCACTGAATATTTTGGTAAAACTTTGATGAATAGTCACTGAATATTTTGGTAAAACTTTGATGAATAGTCACTGAATATTTTGGTAAAACTTTGATGACTAGTCACTGAATATTTTGGTAAAACTTTGATGAATAGTCACTGAATATTTTGGTAAAACTTTGATGACTAGTCACTGAATATTTTGGTAAAACTTTGATGAATAGTCACTGAATATTTTGGTAAAACTTTGATGAATAGTCACTGAATATTTTGGTAAATCTTTGATGAATAGTCACTGAATAATTTGGTAAAACTTTGATGAATAGTCACTGAATAATTTGGTAAAACTTTGATGAATAGTCACTGAATATTTTGGTAAAACTTTGATGAATAGTCACTGAATATTTTGGTAAATCTTTGATGAATAGTCACTGAATATTTTGGTAAAACTTTGACGAATAGTTACTGAATATTTTCGTAAAACTTTGATGAATAGTCACTGAATATTTTCGTAAAACTTTGATGAATAGTCACTGAATATTTTGGTAAAACTTTGATAGAAGGGCCGCCGTGTGAATGGTTTCTTACGTTTTGTTTTTTGTCCCCCCTGCTACAGACCTACGAGGACCAGCACAGCAGTGAGGAGGAAGAGGAGGACGATGACGATGAAGAGAGTGAGGATGGAGAAGACGATGACATCACCAGCGCCGAATCGGAAAGCAGCGAGGAAGAGGAGGGAGAACAAGAGGAAGACCAGCAGAATGTTAACCGGCAGCAGCAACTGGAGTGGGACGACTCCACTCTGACCTATTGATCTCCGCTGCCGTCATTTTCCACCCAGTCACCACAGCACACGCCCCCCTCTCTTCCCGCAGGCGCACCGTGTACAAAGTCATTCCAGACACATCCCACCTGCCTCACGGAACAACCATGCTTCCTCTCTTCCGCCTGCTGAGTGGCTGGGGTTCATCATTTCTCAGTGTTCCAATCCATTCTGCGATTACCATGTCCCCTCCTCGGAGGGACGCGGCTCTTTCTGGACTACAGGTTTCATTCCTTTAATTGTTTTCCGAAAAAAAAAAAAAAAAAAAGCAAACATTTCGGTTTACTGACGAGGGGCAAAGGGACTCCACAAAGCCTGGTGATCTTATTGTTTTGTTTTTTTATGTTTTTCTCCACCCAAAGTACTGCATGGTCCAATATTGGCAACATCCTCTGATACCGAAAAAAAAAAAAGAACCCCTTTAACTGTCTGAGGTGCCAGTCTCCGCCTTTGGCCTTCACTGCTTGGCAGCTTTGCCGGTGGCTCCGCTGATGGTGAAAGGGGGCTTGTAGAAGACTAACTTTTTAATATTTCTTTGTAAATATGTTGAAATCAATGTAATTATGTCCATGTTGGTGGTGTAAAAGGGGTTTGGAGTCATAAAATGCGGGTTGGCACTTGTGACAGCCTGGCACAGCCTCAGTGAGGTGATTTTTTTTTTTTAATTTCTCAAGGCTGGCAGAGGCCTGCAGGAGACTGTGAGGCAGCTTGTTTTACTGCTCACTGCCGAATGATTCTCCTTTTTGTTCTGTTGGCTCGGTACGAATGACTGCCTAGCTAGAAAGTACAGAGCTGTAATAACTCCTGATGACCACAAGATGTCAGTCTGCTGACTTCCAGGGCAACAAAACTGTGCCCCATATGTACAGCACATCAGACCTCAGAGTGCAGCCAGATCGATTTGTCCCTTGCTTTTTATTAATGTCACTTTTCTGCAGAGCAGTTAAAGATATAGACGTATGGGTACTTCCAGGCCCCCAGTGGGGGAGTTTTATTATTCTGTCGTCGTCAGTGGTCGGGAGGCATTGGCAAACGATGCAAGGTTTAGTCGCCCCTCGTTTGTTCTGGCTCGTTAAGCTGGGTGATAATAATGTTTACATGAAAGTTTCCTTTTTTTTTTTTTCCCTTTCTTTTTTTTTTAAACGCACGGGTTCATTCAATAAAAGCGCACACTACCCCACAACAGCAAGCCTGTTGCTCAGATCCAGAATAAGTGGCTTTCAATTAAGTTTGCTGCGGGGGAACTATGCGCCTTTTTGTTTGATAGGCCCCGTGCGTGCTTAAAAAGAGCAGGCAAGAAAAACGAGGTGAGCGTTTTGAGCTGGGCTGTCCCGGAGGTAGCGGTATAAACCGTTTATGGTTTTCTGGCGACTGGGTAGGTGCCCGGTGCTGCAGGGAATGTAGTAAGTGCTTAGTAACTGTTAATCACTGTATTCGGGGGTGTGGGTAAGCCAATTGGCTTTCCAGCCGTTGTAGGATCACAGATCCCCAGCAATCCCTTGCAAGGCGGGGTGCTGGAGTTTGTAGGCGCACAGCGGCTGGAGAGCCATGCGGTTCCTATCTCTGGAGGAATCCCTTCTTTTGTGGAAGGATCTTTAGGTATTAAATATTGACCTACTGGTAAATCATCTCTTAAGTTATGAGGGCCACCGAACCAAACCTCAGAGTTGTTTATCATTAAAGCCAATCTCTCATTGGAAACCTAATGAACATCTGCCGGTTTCCTCCCCCCCGGCAACCAGGTTCTCTTGCTCTGCCAGGTTGCTCTGGGCAACAAGAAGAAAGTTTAGTCATACGATCGTTTTGTAATAACGTCAGAATTGTATATGTCTTTTGAGACGCGTTCAAAGTGAGCAAACTGACTTCCCTTACATCTGATTGGAGGAATACAGGTATGAAAGTTACGGATTACACAGCTGATAACCGATCGCAGAGAACACTAACAGGCTTTTAGTTTATTAGTACACTAAGGTATCAATGTGCTGACACACACAATCACCAATAAGATATTATCAGAAGTTTGATTACTAAAAGGCAAATCCCAAGGGGTTGGTGATGAGTTTCTGAACACCGAGATATACAGTATATGCAGTAGGTGTAGAAAAGAACCTCCCCTCTACAATTATCGCATGTTGTTGCTTTGCAGCCTGAAATGAGGACAGGCACACAGTTTTTGTTTTTTATCCGGCTGTACTCGGTGCAACCTATAACATCCAAGTGAAACATAGAACGCCAACATGTCAGAAAAAAAGAAGAAAAGATTCAAAAACAGTCACTGAGTTGGAAAAAGGATCACCCCCTTCATGTCAATATTTTGTTGAACCACCTTTTGCTTTAGACCCCTTTCACACTGAGGCAGTTTTCAGGCGTTTTAAAAAATAGCGCCTGTAAAGCGCCTGAAAACTGCCTCTCATGCCTCCTCGGTGTGAAAGTCCGAGTGCTTTTACACTGAGGTGGTGCGCTTGCAGGACGGGGAAAAAAGTCCTGCATCTTTGGGGCAGCGCTCCTACACCGTCCCTGCCCTTTGGAATGAACGGGCAGCGCTTCCGAAGCGCAGCAACATGGGCAGTTTTAACCCTTTCTTCGGCCACTAGCAGAGGTTAAAAGCGCCCCGTTAGCAGCTGAAAAGCGCCACAAAAACTACAGTAAAGCGCCGCTAACAGACCCGCCGCCCCAGTGTGAAAGGAGCCTTGCCTCTCCGGGGGACTCGCACTCCTGATTGGCTTTTGGCAGTAGCGAGAGCCATGGTCTCCAGCTGCTGTCGGTTACAGCCAGCGAGCCAATCAGGAGCCAGAGGGGCAGGGCCGAGTCACAGCTTCGTATGTGAATGGACACACAGAGCCGTGGGTCGGGAGCACGCCCGCTTGGGTGCCCCCACAGCGAGCTGCTTGCTGTTGGTGTACCCGGCAGGAGGTGGGACCCAGGAGCGCTGGCGGGGGACCTGAGAAGAGGAGGACCTGGGCTGCACATGCAAATCACTGCACAGAGCAGGTAAGTATAACATGTTTGTTATTTAAAAAAAAAAAAAAAGGCTTTACTATTGCTTTAAGTTTGGGCTCTGACTGGACCATGCAAGAACATTCACCTTTTTCTCCTTCAACCACTGTGTGGTCATTGTTGCTGTGTGCTTTGGTTCCTTGTCACGTTGGAAGAACCTTCTTCCCATTGACAACTTTCTGGCAGAGGGCAGCAGATTTTCCTCATTAATTTGATGGTATTTTGCCCCATCCACTTTTCCTTCTATCCTGACAAGTGCTCCAGTCCCTGCTGCAGAGAAACACCCCCATAACAGGATATTACCCCCCCCCCCCCCATAACAGAATATTACCACCCCCAATAACAGAATATTTCCACCTCCATGCTTTACTGTAGGAATGGTGGCTGCAAAGCAACAAAATGTGATTATTTTAAAGGGGGGTGTGATTCTTTTCTATACCCACTGTGTGTATATGTATGTATATATATATAATATATGACCTATAAATGTCATTGTTGCCGTTTCGGTATGAAATATTGATGTGTACATATTTGAATGCTGCTAGCTGTTTTTTTTTTGTTTTTTTTTAACAACTTTTAAGTCTTTGGTTCTGTGGCCTGATGAAGGTTAGTTTGGGTATAAATGGAGGTTTTTTTAGGTGAAAGGACTTGATGCGTTTGTACTGTCCGAAATGAAACTGATAAAGTTGTTTGGTAAGTTGAAGGTGTCCTTTGTTGGAAAGGTGAGAAGAATTTGGGGGGGGGGGGGATTAAACTTCTCTGATCAGCGGAGGCAGCTTTTTAGTTAGATACCAGCGACATCGCCTGCACACACAAATATTCTATCAGTCTCGATTAAAAAAAAAATCTGCCTCCGCTGGCGTAAACTTTTTATTTTTTAAAGCAGGATTTTAAGATGTCAATCACTACAATTGGTTGTGCAATGACCACACTTAACCAGCAGGGGTCAGCATTGTACAGGCTTTCCGAGTCTCCATCTTGCACAGAGTCAGGAGGGCTGCAGACTTGGCTGGCTGTTTTTCTGTTTCGTTTACCATAAGTGTAAATTCTTAGATTTTTACGTAAAGATAAAACAAAGGGGGGGGGGGGAGGGGAGGGGTGGAATTGTTTTAATGACTTCTGTGATAACGTGATACACATAACTGCTAGCTCTTGAATAATCGGAGGAGATTTGATCTTCTGACCTCCAGTCGTCCTGTGTTTTTGTTGTGTAGATCTGTACATCCATTTTAATCTCACCGTAGCTGCTGTACGTAGACTTTAAAAATGTATGGAAAAAAAAAAAATTACAAAACAAAAAAAAAAAAAAACGGCGACCTGTAACACGACTGCTAAGGCATTCTAAACTTTTTGATGCTGTATGTAGGCGCGCATTGGATGTAACTTTCAGATTTGTATATTGGTGATAGGTCAGTTTGAACAGTCTATAAGCTACAATAAATTTCTGGATCTAAGTTCCCATGATCTCTTGCTTCTTCTTTGCAGCGTGTGAGTATTGATTTTGGTTTATGATATATATTGGGGAAGTGGGGGGGGGCTGTTTCTGAAAACAATTGCAAGTCCTCTATTTCCAGCTGTCCCCATGGTGATGGTTGACTGTTAGGCTTTGTCATATGAAAAATGAAAGCGCCCGCTCACACTTGTTCATCTTCCTGTTGTAAATCATGTTTCCCTGGACAAAAATGTATTTCTATGGAGCAGCCCATAACTAAGTGTTGAGGAGTACTGCAGGTTGCCTTACTTTTTTTTTTAAGAGAAATATGGGTTTACTTTTTTGGAACTTATCCTTTTGCTTGTGAGCTGCTTGTACGTAAAAAAAAGCAGTGCCCCCTTTCTGTTAAAATCAAAGTAAATAACTGGGGGGGGGGGGGATGGGGGACTACGCTCTTCTCCGGATTCTCATGCCAACAGTCCAACCCCTTTCTTTCTCCTCTGTGTAATGTCAGCTCTGGGCTCTCCCCCTCTCACATCTCAGATTGATTCTCTTACAGACACCCTCTATCTGCACACTGTGTAGCTGCATGGTATGCTGCACAACCATTTTTTATCTGGGAACTTCTCAGGTCAGAAATTCAGCATAGCATGCAACTACGCAGTGTGCAGATAGAGGACGGATCTTAGCTGTGTGCTATGTGAGAAGGGGAGAGGAGCTGTGCTGCCTGTGCCCACGCTGTGTACAGTACAGAGATGGGGAGGGCTGTGCCCATTGAGCTCCTTCTCACATCTCTACTGCATTCTGTTTGGGCACAGGCAGCACAGTTCCTATCCTCCCCTTCTCACATGGCACACAGCTCAGATCCATTCTCTATCTACACACTGTGTAGTTGCTTTCTATGCTGTAGTTCTGACATGAGAAGTTCCCAGATAAAAATGGCTGTGCAGCATATCATCCAGCTACACAGTGTGCAGATAGAGGATGGATCTGATCTGTGTGCCATGTGAGACGGGGATAAAGGAGAGATGTGAGAAGGAGCTTAATAGGCAACAATCCTCTCCAACACCTCCTCCTATATCCATCCATGTCTATACCATTTATGTCTTTTTCACTTTTATGCACAGTGCCTGAACATGTTTACCGTTCAGGAGTTTGCTTGCACACTAAGCACAGCCACATCTCCCAGTGGAGAAGGGACAGAAAGGAGGGGGTGAATGTCTGAAGTTTTTACAGTCCCCTCTAAATTTTTAAACAGCCAATGGACTGTTACTGGGACCTACATGACAAATGAAGTGCCCCTGCTCGAAAAACAAAAGGTTGGAGGATAGAAATAATAGCTGATTCCTGATTATGGTTAAGATTTGTTAATTATTTAGCCTATCAGATCAGTCATTTAAGCTGCACAAGTTTATTTCAGATCCATTGGTATATGTGGTAAACACAAGACATAAAGGACCAATACAAATGTGTGTGAGTTTAGAACATGACACTCATGTTCACATTATCACACATGTTCACACAGTATCTTTTGTCCTTGAATATTCCTTCTCCACTTTGCATAACACAGAGAAAACAATGTTGCAGCAATGCACAAAAAGCACATGTAAAACTGATATAATGGCTTCATGGCATTGCCAAGGGTGAGAGATTTGCCAACACTGGCCCTGTGCAGTCATGACGAGGGTGTTTTATTGTATAGGAAAACTTTCTAATGGTAAGTTGCTCTGACATGCAAATGTGTTCTGAATTAAAAGTGCAACTCCACTTTTGTTGAGAAAAAACATATATGTACATTGCAGGGATTTTAACAAACTTTGTTGCAGATTCCTACGTTTTGTTAAACTGAAGAAATCCCTGTGTGTTTGTATCCATGTGGTAAAGTGAGTCTAATAGGAGTGGTTTCATAATCAATCAGCTCTGTACCTGCAGGGTTCTAATGAGGAAAGCTACTGGGCCTGCGTCCCTTTAGCCGTGATTTCCTATTGAAAGTATCTCACCAAAAATGACATTTTTGTTGCAGGGGATGCCTGAAATTTGACTCGTATCTAAGGCCCCCATACACACTATTAGGTTTTTCTGCAGATTTTTGTCTTCAGATTTACCAAAACCATGTAGTGCATGGTTCTGCCTGATTGCATAGAAATTGAAGATTGGACGTCATATTATATGGTTTTTGTAAATCTGAAGACAAAAAATCTTCAGAAAATCTAATGCCCCGTACACGCGGTCGGATTTTCCAATGGAAAATGTGTGATAGGACCTTGTTGTCGGAAATTCTGACCGTGTGTGGGCTCCATCACACATTTTCCATTGGATTTTCCGACACACAAAATTTGAGAGCAGGCTATAAAATTTTGTCGGAAATTCCGATCGTGTGTACACAAATCCGACGCACAAAGTGCCACGCATGCTCAGAATAAATAAAGAGATGAAAGCTATTGGCCACTGCCCCGTTTATAGTCCCGACGTACGTGTTTTACGTCACCGCGTACAGAACGATCGGATTTTCCGACAACTTTGTGTGACCGTGTGTATGCAAGACAAGTTTGAGCCAACATCCTTCGGAAAAAATCCTAGGATTTTGTTGTCGGAATGTCCGAACAAAGTCCGACCGTGTGTATGGGGTCTTAGTTCAGACTTCTGGGAAAATCAGTGAGCCAGTCCAAGCAGGAAATGTTTCTGGGGGGAGTTCTGTACACATTCTGTGTACAGAACACGTCCAGGTGGCCATATTGCATTGCAATTTACAGAAAATGACAGCGCTACAGATTGAAAAGGAAAGGTAATTTTTAATAACATTCAATTACAAAATGACTTGTGCCGCAGTTGTATACGCTATATTATTTTTTATTTATTTGCTATTTTTTTTCCCCAAGGAAGTGGAGTTACCCTTTAAATATGCTGTTTTAGAAACCGATACACAGTTATTTATCTACACACTCTCATCTAAGATCCTTCCTTGGCCAGTGCAGGATAACCGACAATCATAATGCCTCAGTTTTTTTGTTGGTATCCTCAGGAGAGAGGATGTGTGTTGGTCAGCTCAGGTCAGATCATCAGCTGCTGGTATATTCACGCCGGTTACAGTGCATCCGGAAAGCATTCACAGCGCTTCACATTTGCCACATTTTGTTATGGTACAGCCTTATTCCAAAACGGATTAAATTCGTTATTTTCCTCAAAATTCTACAAACTATACCCCATAATGACAACGTGAAAGGAGTTTGTTCTTTGCAAATTTATCAACAATAAAAAAGGAAAGAAATCCCATATACATAAGTATTCACAGCCTTTGCGCAATACTTTGGTGAAGCACCTTTGGCACCAATTACAGCCTCAAGTCTTTTTGAATATGATGCTACAAGCTTGGCACACCTATTTTTGGGCAGTTTCTCCCATTCTTCTTTGCAGGACCTCTCCAGCTCCATTAGTTTGGATGGGGAGCGTCGGTGCACAGCCATTTTCAGATGTCTCCAGAGATGTTCAATCGGGTTCAAGTCTGGGCTCTGGCTGGGCCACTCAAGAATATTCACAGAGTTGTCCCAAAGCCACTCCTTGGTTATCTTGGCAGTGTGCTTAGGGTCGTTGTCCTGTTGGAAGATGAACCTTCGCTCCAGTCTGAGGTCCAGGGCGATCTGGAGCAGGTTTTCAACAAGGATGTCTCCGTACATTGCTCCATTCATCGTTCCCTCGATCCTGACTAGTCTCCCAGTTCCTGCCGCTGAAAAACATCCCCAAAGCATGATGCTGCCACCACCATGCTTCACTGTAGGGATGGTATTGGCCAGGTGATGAGTGGTGCCTGGTTTCCTCCAGACATGACACTTGCTATTAAGGCCAAAGAGTTCATTGAATTTTGTTTCTCATGGTCTGAGAGTCAATCACAGGTGCCTTTTGCAAACTCCAGGGTGGCTGTCATGTGCCTTTTACTGAGGAGTGGCTTCCGTGTGGCCACTCTACCATACAGACCTAATTGATGGAGTGCTGCAGAGATGGTTGTTCTTCTGGAAGGTTCTCCTCTCCACAGAGAAACACTGGAGCTCTGACAGAGTGACCATTGGGTTCTTGGTCACCTCTCTGACTAAGGCCCTTCTCCGATTGCTCAGTTTGGCCAGACGGCCCGCTCTAGGAAGAGTTCTGGTGGTTCCAAACCTCTTCCAATTACGGATGGAGGCCACTGTGCTCATTCAATGCTGCAGAAAATTTTCTGTACCCTTCCCCAGATCTGTGCCTCCATACAATCCTGTCTCAAAGGTCTACAGACCATTACTTGGACTTCATGGCTTGGTTTGTTCTCTGACATGCACTGTTAAAGAGGAAGTAAACCCTGATGGATGCATTGCATACTAGCCCATTATGTGGCACTTACCTGCAAACAAGGCCAGGGCTGCCCCCACTCGAGACCACATCCATTTTCGCCCCTCTTCCTTCCGGGGCCGCAGACTCCGGATGTGTGACTGGCCAAAGCCATGTGACGTCACTCCCGCGCATGCGTGCCGGAGCTGCCAGTCACGGCACTCGCTCGGGAAGAAACGGCTCGGAGGGCCGTTTCTTTACAGCGCATGCGCAGATTACATCATCGGCACACTACAAGGTAAATATCTCCTAAACGGCACACGTTTAGGAGATATTTACAGTACCTACAGGTAAGCCTTATTCTAGGCTTACCTATAGGTACAAGTTCTAAAAAGGGGTTTACAACCACTTTATCTGTGGGACCCTTATATAGACAGGTGTGTGCCTTTCAAATTATGTCCAAATTATGTCTTTTTTTTTTTTTAAATTGCAAAGATTTCAAACAAACTTCTTTCATGTTGTCATTATGGGGTATTCTTTGTAGAATTTTGAGAAAAAATATGAATTTAATCCATTTTGGAATAAGGCTGTAAGATAACATAAAATGTGGAAAAAGTGAAGCGCTGTGAATACTTTCTGGATGCACTGTGTATAAAATCCTGGAAGTCTGTTGGGGGTGCAGAGATTTTCCCAGTTTTATACTGATGTTTTCTGACACCAGTCAGCCCTGAATTTCTGGAAGTTTCTCCAGTCATCTACAGCTGCTGATCGTTTTAGGCTGAATATGAAAATTCTATGAAAATATCTGGTTTTCTCCTCCCTGGTTATTGATGAAAAAGTTCGATTCAGGAGGAAATAAACACCACAGGGCACATCTAAGTGCAGCAAGTTAAATTTACTGATAAGACTGAAAATCATGTACCGGTACTTACATTTAATGGAGTAAAAGCCGAAGTAGTCATCTCAGGGACCAGTCCAGTCAAGCAGCAGCGATCTGGGGGTCATGTAGTGCAGAGCCACCAGCAGCATAAATGGCTACAGTAACACCAAAGCTAATCTGATAGCATGGGAAAGTTCCTGGATGACGTCAAACATTGGGGGTGTAGAGGGGGCATGGCAACATAATTCATTACTGTAGCTTTCTATGTTGCTGGCGGCTCTGCACTACATGGCCCCAGATTGCTGCTTGACTTGGGTCCCTGAGATGACTACCCCCTGCTTTTATGATATGCCTTCTTTCAGGGCCGTTGATGAGCAGGTACCACCGGTCCTCCTGTACGCGGCCTAGGCCCCATCCGTGCACCGGGGGGGGGTAAGGGCCTAGACAGCAGGAGGAATCAGATCGTGGAAAGGAGGTGACTGATGTGGCTACAGAAACTTCAAGAACCAATCCCCTTTATAGCTCTTTCTGCAGCAGCAGAAAGCTGGCTTCTCCTCCTCTCCCTCCCACTGGCTTTCAGCTGTTGCAGGAAGAAACATACAGGGGATTGGTTCCTGTAATCCCCCCCCCCCCACACTGTCCGTGATTCACTCTGCTGCCCAGGCCCCCTGTATTCACCCCCCCCATCTCTTTCGCAGCACTTCTGGCTTCATCTCCTCTCCCTCCAGTTTTCAGTTGCTGCAGGGGGGAGCTACAGGGGACCTGTTCTAGTAAATGCCCCCCCTCTGCACATGAAGTTAACCTCCTTCCCTATGTGCCCCTCCAGCAACGATGATGGCTTCTTCTCCTCTTCCTCCAGCCCGCTGCTGCAGGGTATGGGGGGGAGTAGCTTCAGGATGGTACTGGGCCCCATGATTTCTAACAGCAGCCCTGCCGCCTTTTACTCCACTAAATGTGAGTACATTCTTTTACGGTTTTATTATTAAATTATTTAACTTGCTGCAACTTCAATGCGTCCTCTGGTGTTCATTTACTATATTACAAATACCCTTCAATCTGCTGAGGAGAAGCCAGCTAGTCTGCTACTCCTACAGACTTATGAACGGTGTTTCAAGTCTTTATCACTATCAAGGTTATTGGCTGTTTTGCGCCACAATTATCTCTTATTTTGCAATGCAGGAGGAGGCACATATGCATGTGAATGCACAGGAATGTGCGCGCACGCAACACGCTGCGGAATCAAGAATTGGTTTCAGTGATATGGATGCAATCTTAGTTCAAGCCCAGCTTACAAAAGGTTTAATTTGAATTAGAAGTCTAAAAGCATGGAAGAGCAGGCACTTCTGGAGATACAGTCTTTAAGTCATTATTTCTATATGACCATGTTTAAAAATGAAGTCTACGCGTTTTGGCACAAGCCTTGTTCACAGCAAGTGAAACGCGTCAGCATGCTTTTTAAACCTGGTCATACAGTCTTTATTTCGCTATCTCTAGAAGTGCCGGCTCTTGCATGCTTTTATACTTATGAGGGACATACTGAGCCAGAGCACCTGGACTGGGTGTGACGGTAATTATTCCACATTTGGCTTTCACTGTTGAGAGCGGTGTATCTCTGTGTTGGATTTAATTTGAATTAGTTGTCTGTGTTTGTCAGGCACACTATTGAACAGCTACCATATTACAGCTTCCATGCACACCCCGGTGAGTGTAACAGACCACACTTGGATTGTACTTCTTGAGGCTGGTTGTAAAGCCTCCTCTGGCTGATTACCAAAGCGGCTGTGAATTCTTATGTGATGTTCCCAAGCAGGACCACCTATCCTGACACAGATGTTTACTCCGGGGATTTCCCCTGTCGCTTCTGAGCAATCATTGGATTCCTTTCCAGCATCCTGCTTGTTTGTATCTTGTCCAGATCATGGCTGGCTGGTCACATTCTGTTGGAGATCTCTGCAGCACTGTTTATAGTGCGTGTGGACAAATTGGTGTAATGTATCATTTTAGCTGTGCCAGTCTAAGTTTCCTTGCTTTGCTGTTGCGTGGTTCCCATGGCAGTGCACACACACGTGGGCACATTTGTAAAGTGGTTGTAAACCTCAGACATGAAATATGAACAAAGCATATCCCTCTATAGTGTGTACTTGTCTCAATCCAGAGCACTAAGTGTCATTTCTGCTATTAGCAGAGTCACTTCTGACAAGTTTTCCTGACACCAAGAGAAAAAAGGGTGACAGGGGAGGGACCTCCAGCTAATTGTCAGCCTCAGCTCTGTTCCTATATGCTTTGTGGAGGGTATGTCCCTTCCCTCCAATCAGCTCTCAGACCTCTCCTCACTAAGCTCTGCAGAGTGTAACTTCAGCTCTCTGCCCCCTTTTTTTTTGGCAGGTGGGACCAGCTTTATAAATTCTGGACTTTGAATGGCTGTAGAGAAGGCTGCAGATAAACGGGTATATTTTATATAGGAGGATTTGTTTAATCTCTGTGTATCACCTGAGACCGGTTACTTCACTGGGTGTATGTAAGGGCTTGCAACCACTTTAAGGTGCTGGACTGTGGCATTTTAGTATTTTAAAGGAGTTTTTTTTTCTGCACAGGCATTGAGCACGGTCCAAGATTGATTTTTAGATCCCTATCTAGGATGCCACCGGTGACGTGAGCACCCATCTTCCTTGGTGGAAGAAAGTTAAGGCATTGACCTGCTAGGTTCTCTGCCCTTCCCTGACTGACTGGTAAATGTTGCTTTTTGTTTTTTTTCCACTTTTTCTCATCAAGACCCTTCAAGCTTGATTCTCAGTCCACCTGCAAGGTCTGGCACTCAAATCTGCTGTTCCTCCGACAAGCCTGAGGCATATAGACATGCATCTCTGAATCTGTGATTCCTACTATGCTAAAAGATAGGAAGTCTACATCTGTCATGGTCTATCATCAAAAGGGATACTTTACATGGTGTGAGACTTAGAGCCGGTTCACACGGGGCGACTTGTCAGGCGACCTAGCCGCCTGACAAGTCGCCTCCTGTTCTGTACAATGGAACTGTTCGTCGCTCCGACTTAGAAAAAGGTTCCTGTACTACTTTGGGGGCGACTTGCATAGACTTCTATACAGAAGTTGTTTTGCAAGTCGCCGTGGCAGTCGTGTGCAGGTCGCCTCGGTGAGGTGACCTGCAAGTCGTGCCGCCCCTAGTGTGAACCGAGCCGAAGGCCCCTTTCACACTGGGGCGGTAGGGGGCGTCGGCGGTAAAACAGCGTTATTTTTAGCGCTGTTTTACCGTGGTATTCGGCCGCTAGCGGTGCGGTTTTAACCCTCCGCTGGCGGCCGAAAAAGGGGTAAAACCCCTCATATAGCGCGGCTATAGCCGCGGTATTACCGCGGTATTACCGCGGTATAGCCGCGCTGTCCCATTGATTTCAATGGGAAGGAGCGGTGAATACACCGCTCCTTCACCGCTCCAAAGATGCGGCTTGCAGGAGATTTTTTCTTCTCCTGCCAGCGCACCGCTTCAGTGTGAAAGCCCTCGGCCTTTCACACTGAACAAACAGCGGAGGCTGTTTAGGGGCGGTTTGCAGGCGCTATTTTCAGCGCAATAACGCCTGCCAACCGCCCCAGTGTGAAAGGGGCCTAAGAGCTTCCACCTCCAGGGTCTCTCTGGGATAAATCCCCTTCTTCCTGCAGCTGAGCCTGGACCAGCATTTGGCTTTCAGCGCTTTTTAAGGTTCAGATTTCTGCCTTTTTTTTTTTTTTTTTTCTTGCAGAGCCTGTTGGCCATTCACTCCTTGATTAAGACCGTTCTGCATTAAGTGTCCATGAAGCTCCCCAT
This sequence comes from Lithobates clamitans, assembly GCA_037952925.1. Classification (NCBI taxonomy): domain Eukaryota; kingdom Metazoa; phylum Chordata; class Amphibia; order Anura; family Ranidae; genus Lithobates; species Lithobates clamitans. Next base: position 134,528 of record JBBGZY010001586.1, on the reverse strand, counting down.
GTTCGTTCCATTGTAAAGCTGGCCATACACCTATAGATTATCTGCAGATTTTCTATGGTTAGATGGAAAAAGTGCAACAGATTTCTCCATGTTCGCTAAACTGTGTGGATGGAGAAATCTCCCACTTTTTCCATCTAACCATAGAGTTAAGCTGGCCATACACCTATAGATTATCTGCAGATTTTCTGAGGAATCTGAACCTGGTTTGCTCTGTGAGTTGGATACCGCTGTTCAAACCTATTCGAGACATTCTGCTCTATTCTCTGACCCACAAGGTGGTACTTGATGGAGCCATGGCCTCTTCTGAGGAGTATCTGAACATTTTTTTTGCATAAGGACAAAGTGGTGTTGAGACTCCAGACTTCCTTCTTACCTAAAGTAGTTCTGCCTTTTACCTACCTCAAGCAGGACATTCTTCTTCCATTGTCTTGATGTATTTTGGGTATTGAGAGTTTAACTCTAAGCCACTGCTTCTTTGAAGAACACTGTTTCAGTTTCGTAATCCCAGATGGATCCTTCAAATGGTACATTGCAGGGGGCGTTAAACTCAATTTTATCACGGGCCCCTGCAGCAGTACAGTCGCCCTCAAAGGGTGGGTTGTATCTGGGGGACACTACACACACAGCGCAACATCTCATCTTCTTTCTTTCTCTCTCCCCCCCCCCCCAAATCTCTGCACACTCTGCCTACACACCTCCACAGCCCCCCCCCCTTTAGCTCAACCAAGCCATCATCGAAACGTTTGGTCTTACTAACCAAGTTTCAACTTTGCCTGTTAAGGAGCACTCAACTAGACGATTTCTTTTTTTTTTAGTGATTCTAAAGCCTCATACACACGATTGGATTGTTGGCCAACAGAGCGTCAGACTTTTGTCCGAAGGGCATGTGCCGTGAACTTGTCTTGCATACAAACGATACACAATTGTCGGCCAACAAACACGAACGTAGCGATGTACTACGTGGAATTTCAGCTTTTGAGTGCCACCCTTTGGGCACCTTCTGCTAATTTCGTGTTTGGTGAGCATCGATTCCGAGCATGCGTGTTTGTACTTTTGTGTGACGGACTTGTGTACACACGATACGAAAATCTGACAACAGACTGTTGCCTGCCGAAAATTTACTAGCCTGCCATCCAACATTTGTTGGCGGAAAGTTGGACAACAATTGTCTGAAGGAGCATACTAACGGTCAGATTTTAGGCAAACAGTCTGTCATTACACAATTCCCTGCCGAAAATCCAATCATATGTACAAGGCTTTACTCTTTTCGGCATCAAGCTACTTTTCCCAGTTTGCAAGGCTGGCCACCTGGCTGTCTTTTTTCCCTTCTCTAAGTTCTACCAGGTGGATATTCAGGCCTCTCTCCTTTGCTGCCAACTTTGGGCACTGGTCCTTAAGGTGGCTTTTTGAGCTGTAGGCAGTCCTGTTTTTCTTGAGTCCGTTTAGCCTTGTTGCTATGTTACCTACCCCTCAGTTGGACTGCCTTGGACATCTTGACCATCTAAGACTTTCTGTGTCCCTCAATGAACAAGGAGTTAATTTTCATATTCACAGAAAAATCCTATTTTTGGAATCTATTGAGGGCTACAGGTCCATTTAGTCTGTGTTCATTTTTAGGCTCTCCATTCCCTTGTCACAAAACTGAGACATGATGGTTTGTGGGTGAGGTTATCTTGTGCTGGCCAACTTTTTTTAATTTTTTTTGGCAGTGACCTTTTCTCTTTTTAGCTGGCAGTGTAAGAATTTGAATTCCCATGTCTGACTCCAGGGTAAAAAAAAAAAAAAAAAAAAGATTGTGTAATAAACTTTTTGAATGGGTTGGCAAAGGATTAGAATCCCTGTTTGGGTGGCAGGTGGCAGGAACCCAGACAGCAAAAAAATCCTCTCTATTTAGAAAGTGCTAAGAAATCAAAAATGTTGGTTTTCACCTGAACAGGAAGTAAAGGGACATCTGCTATGATGACTCCTGAAGAGGGATTTCTACTCAGGTTAAAACTTCATCTGACTTCCTACTGTGTCACTGGCACATTTCAGTTGACTTACCTGTTGTCCCCGGCACAACTGCTGGAACTTCTGGGGTTTGGACAATGACAGCCATAAACAAGGTTTGCTGAAGCTTTTCGTTGCTCCACAGCCATGCCGGTTCAATGATTCCCCTCCTAGTGCTTCAGGAAGAGCCAACAACTCCTAACCATGCATGATGTCAGGAGTGGCACTGGATTTTATTCTCCAAGGCCAACAGCGTTGGCATTTATGCTGCCGGATGTATGGGAAGTGTCTGAAATCCTGCCATGTTGTAGCCACAATGTCTGTAAGTGAAGGGCCCCATATGTTAGCATATGATTAACTATGGGAAATCAAGAGTACAGAACTTCACAGCAATGATTCATCTTTTTCTCATAGTAAATATCAATATGGAACAACTGTATTCTTATAAAATGATTATCAGTACTTTAAAGGTCAGCAGCTTTCCACACCACAATTCAGCCGGTGTTGTCTCCTCACAGCTTCTAAAGTGAAATGGCAGTGTGCTAATGCCCTGTACAACAAACAGCCCTACCCTATAGCAATCAGATGCATTGTCTTTGGTCTGACCACTATAATGATTGGTGCTAATAGATATTGCACAGGATGTAACAGGTTGAAAAAAAAAAAAAATCCCACTCATTTTTAAGCCTCATTCACATGGAGCGATGACATGCGTGCTCTGTGTAGGGCTGTGTTTTGGCAGTACAGGGGTTGTATGCATCCCCATGTCCACAGTTCCAGTATTGTCATATTAGGACACAGCCACTGTGTCCCAATAGATATCTGTGGGGGTGAGTTTTGGGAGCCACATGAATGTATTTTGGATTTTGATAACTAGCCCAGTTCAGGGGGGGCTGGGGGAGGATGTGGTTTCTGAACTAGGGAGATACAGTATCTCACAAAAGTGACTACACCCCTTGCATTTTTGTAAATATTTTACTATAAATGTAAATTTGCTGTCCCCTCAAAATAACGCGACACACAGCATTATTGTCTAAACCGCTGGCAACAAAAGTGAGTACACCCCTAAGTGAAAATGTTGGGCCCCATTAGCCATTTTCCCTCCCCGGTGTCATGGGACTCGTTAGTGTTAGAAGGTCTCAGGTGTGAATGGGGAGTAGGTGTGTTAAATTTGGTGTTATCGCTCTCAATCTCTCATACTGGTCACTAGACGTTCAACATGGCACCTCATGGTAAAGAACTCTGAGGAAATGGGGAAAAAAAAGGCCTGTCAGTGCTTACACCATACACCACATCAAATTGGTCTGCATGGCTGTCATCCCAAAAGGAAGCCTATTCTGCAGATGATGCACAAGAAAGGCTACAAACAGTTTACTGAAGACAAGCAGACTAAGGACATGGATTACTGGAACCATGTCCTGTGGTCTGATGAGACCAAGATAAACTTATTTGGTTCAGATGGTGTCAAGCATGTGTGGAGGCAACCAGGTGAGGAGTACAAAGACAAGTGTGTCTTGTCTACAGTCAAGCATGGTGGTGGGAGTGTCATGGTCTGGGGCTGCATGAGTGCTGCCGGCACTGGGGAGCTACAGTTCATTGGGGGAACCATGAATGCCAACATGTACTGTGACATACTGAAGCAGAACATGATCCCCCCTCCCTTCAGAAACTGGGCCGCAGGGTAGTATTCCAACATAACGACCCCAAACACACCTCCGAGATGACCACTGCCTTGCTAAAAAAAAAAAAAAAGCTGAGGGTAAAGGTGATGGACTGGCCAAGCATGTCTCCAGACCTAAACCCTATTGAGCATCTGTGGGGCATCCTCAAACAGAAGGTGGAGGAGCACAAGCTCTCCAACATCCACCAGCTTCGTGATATCTTCATGGAAGATGACTCCAGTGGCAATCTGTGAAGTTCTTGTGAACTCCAAGGAGGTTTAAAGCAGTGCTGGAAAATAATGGTGGCCATGGAAAATATTGACACTTTGGGCCCAATTTGGACATTTTCACTTAGGGGTGTACTCACTTTTGTTGCCAGCAGTTTAGACATTAATGGCTGTGTGTTGAGTTATTTTGAGGGGACAGCAAATGTACACTCATTTCTTCAGTGTTGTTGCATGAAAAGATTTTTTACAAAAATGTTTTTGTAACGTCCCGCAAGCATACCACCCCAGTGTGAAAAGTCACACTTGAATGAACGGGAGGTGGTTTTCAGGAACTTAGTAGAGGCTATTTCCAGCGTTAAAGGGCCTGAAAACCACCCCAGTGTGAAAGGGGTCTTAGAGGAACTCCCTAAAGTGCGGGGATAGCCTTAGGGCCTATACAGATTGTGCATTACAGTAGCAAACACATAACCACAATGGAAAAACCTGAATCGCGCTATAAATGACTTAAATGGTGAATAGGGTGAAAAATCCCATCAATGCACTGATTCGTGTGAATAAATTTCTGCCCAAGCACTGGTAAAATCAACAAATATTATATAAATGTAAAAATTAATAACACTGTAGAAATAATCAAGGAGAGATTTTCTTTTACACTTTATAAAGTCCACCCATGCAAACAGCAGAGGCTGAATAAAGTCCACACAGAAAAGAATCTTCCGTTGTTGATTAACAAAGCAAATTGTGATCCACCACCAGTATGGAGGGGGTTACTCCTTACCAGACAAAAAAGATCCCCCATTACAGAGGATCGTAGAAGGCATGTCAGCTGTATTGGTAAATGGAAAACTCGTGCTGAGCTGCTGAGCTGCTGAACTCTGGCTGTACCTCAGACCATCGTGGGGGCCAGTTCAGTGCCAGGTTTGTAATAACATGAAATAAAATAAAAAAAAACTCCAATCGTGTAAAAACCTTTTGACTTTTATTCTAAAAATGACAAACCCACACATACATAAGCAATCGATAGTAAAGCCTTAAGTCCGTTGTGTCGGCCGAACACATACGGACAGACCTGTCTCTCTGGAAAACACACACAGACTGGAGGTGACATCAGCGCATCGTCCTGCTCCGCCCTACGCGTTTCGTGATAGGTCACATCATCCAGGGGGCACGGGCGGCGCGCTGCGTCACCTCCCTAAATACAGGTTTAATGGGGATCCATAGCTCTTATTCAAGCTTGGTGGGACAGACAGTTCACTGGAGGTGGGGGAGATGCTCTATTGCATCAAACTTTACTTCTTTTGCTGTACTGTTATGCCAAGTAGTGGTGACACTATTCATCTATTTACATTTGCCATCTCGATCTAGTTCCGCGTGCCATATTGGGCTACTCGGCAGCTCATTGGTGGACTGCGGTTCAGAGCAAGGCTTGGTATTAGGTTCCTGTATTTAGGGAGGGGACGCAGCGCACCGCCCGTGCCCCTGGATGACGTGACCCATCACGAGACGCGTAGGGCGGAGCAGGACGACGCGCTGACGTCACCTCCAGTCTGTGTGTGTTTTCCAGAGAGACAGGTCTGTCCGTATGTGTTCGGCCAACACAACGGACTTAAGGCTTTACTATCGATTGCTTATGCAAGTGTGTTTTTGTCATTTTTAGAATAAAAGTCAAAAGGTTTTTACACGATTGGAGTTTATTTTATTTCATGTTATTACAAACCTGGCACTGAACTGGCCCCCACGATGGTCTGAGGTACAGCCGGAGTTCAGCAGCTCAGCAAGAGCTTTCCGTTTACCAATACAGCTGACATGCCTTCTACGATCCTTTGTAATGGGGGATCATTTTTGTCTGGTAAGGAGTAACCCCCTCCATACTGGTGGTGGATCACAATTTGCTTTGTTAATCAACAACGGAAGATTCTTTTCTGTGTGGACTTTATTCAGCCTCTGCTGTTTGCACGGGTGGACTTTTACACTTAATCAATGAGAGATTTTCGTTATAATTTCTACAGTGTTATTAATTATTTTTTACGTTCACATGTATATGTTTGTTGATTTTACCAGTGCTTGTGCAGAAAAATTATTCACACGAATCAGTGTATTGATGGGATTTTTCACCCCATCAACTTGATGTGGTTTCACTAGGTATATATTCACCATTTAAGTCATTTATAGCACGATTCAGGTTTTTCTATTTATTTGATGTATGCGTGTCATATATTTTGAATTGCTGCTTTTTTTTTTAGTCATAGTTTACATGGTATTCCTAATTTTTAGTGTGGTTTTTTTTTACTTTTTTCTTTCTTTACATAACCACAATGCCCCTGTTCCTATATGCTGTGCCATTCATTGTTAATTGTACCATAACGCACAGTGTGCAGTTGTGGTAGTTTTTTTTTTTTTTGTGTCTTGTCTTCTGTAGTGTATTGTATTGTTAAATCCATTCAGAATAAATGGGCTGCCTCCAGTGGCCTATCTAAGCTATGGCAAGTGCCATGGGAGGGAGGCGGCAAAAAAGCCGCCCCATGCACGAAAAAAAAAAACCCCACCCTCTCACGGCCACCTCCTGCACTAATATAGCCCCCAGCGCCGCGGCCGGCCTGCCGGAGCACAGAACTTGCTAATGGTTACTTGGCCTGGGGAGGGGAGAGACAGGCACGCGCCCCCATGAGGGCCGATGACTGGCCAGACCAGGTCCACGTAGAGGGTAGGGTAACTGGCAGAGGCTCCGCCTACCCTCCTCTGCATGGCCGGCATCATCTTCTCCCCGGAGCATGGTCTGTGACGTCACATGAGGTAAGGAGAAGAAGAGACAAGTCACGAGAGACTAGAAAGAAAGAGTGGATGAAGGGGAACCCCCCAGGCAGCAGCAAGGATTAGCACTGCAGCCTAGCAGGTCATCGTCGTCGTCATCTGTGCCTGGATTCCATCCCACTGCCACCTGCCAAGGAGAAGCCAGCAGCCAATCAAATATAGTGCTAAATATGGATCAAACAAATATGCATAGCCATTGATATCTTAAATAAAGTGATTTGTGCAACAGCAGGTACTACTTCTACTTAAAAGTAGTACCTGTTGCACAAATCACTTTATTACACTTTATTTATGATATCAATGGCTATGCATATTTATTTAATCCATATTCAACACTAGATTTGATTGGCGGCTTCTGCATGGGCCTGGCACAATCGCACATGATGATGATGAAAACTTAAAGTCATCATTATGTGAGATTGGCTGCTTCTGCTTGGCACACGCACAATATGGGATTAAATAAACAGATATCATAAATAAAGTGGAGGGGGCGTGACCGGAAGCCGACCTCGATGGACGATTGATCCCTTAGCTCCAGCAGCCCGCAGCAACATAGGCAATTTTGGGGACAAACAACAACTCCCACATGGGCAAATCGCGGACCACTCGATCCTCAAAACACAGGGGCACATCCCAACCCCCTTCAGGGACCTCCGCAGACCTCCGTGCCTTCTTCCTGCAATCGGAGGGCAATCCGGCCGGAGGAGGAGACAAGATGGCGCCGATCACACAGGCACATGGAGGACAGATGTCTCCACGCGAGCAGCCGCCACAGCTCACACAGCAGCGATGCCTAACGGATCCCACTCCACCGGCGACAGATCCAGCAACCTCAGCCACACACTCAGGAGCGGTGAGTCCATCCACCCTCCCTGATCCCCAGGCCTGGCAGGCACGCGCGCCGCAGCCATCCGAGCTGCCCATCCCATCACAGCACTACACCCAGTGCTCGGCGGCATTTCCGAGGCTGCTGAGGGCGGCCTCAGACCCCTACCTCCAGGAACAGCCATCTCTGTCCCCAACACCCTCGGCTCTATCCCAGGACTTTCCTCCGCTACCAGGCCCAGCTCACCCCCCAGTGGAGCCGCATCATGCACGGGGTGAGGAGGATGGGACACTATGGGCCATGGCAGCGTCCTCCCCCCCACCTAAGACGCAAAGACTCTCCAGATCCAGGGACACTAGCGTCTCTAAAAGGCTGCCCCCCATTAACCCCACGTATGCACAAAAAGCCAGCACCCCTCCATGCTCCTCAATGGACACTCAACATGTGAGACCCCCCCAGCTACCACAGGCCTTGATGTGGTCTGAGCCGTGGGAACCCCCAGCACCCGGGTCACACCGATCATCTGAAGCAGGATCGCTCAGCCCATGCTCTCCACCCCCAGCCCCGACCCCGCCAAACCATCATCTGGGCCCTATACAAGACCAACATATGCCATCTCCATGGCACACATATTTCCAGGCAATGCCCACCAAAGAGGACTTTAAACAACTCATAGAGGATGTAAAATCAACCTGTCGCACAGAAATCCAAGTTCTCCAAACGGGACTCAAACACCTAGCGGACAGAGTGGAGATGGCGGAAGAAGAGATCCAAGAAACCAAAATAGCAGTCCACAGAACACAGTTGCAAGGAGCAGAACACCGCTCTCTCCTCAGAGAAATGCAAAGGCACATAGAGGACTTGGACAATAGGGGGCGCTGCAACAATATTAGAGTGAGAGGAATCCCAGAACCAGAGGGCAACGAAGACCTGCAAACTACCCTGCAATCCATCTTTAACAATTTATTGGGCGAACCCCCTGAGAAACACATAGAAATGGACAGAGCTCACCGGGCCCTGCGACCCAAAGGTCCTGCATCGAAACCAAGAGATGTTATATGCAGAATCACCTCCTACCCACTCAAAGAATCTATCATGAAACAAGCTCGTATCGCACGTAAAATCATCTACGAAGGAGCACAAATACAGCTCTACCCTGATCTGTCCTGGATCACACTGCAAAAGCGCAGACTACTGCAACCTCTATTGCAAATACTGCAATCCAAAGCAATTCCTTACAGATGGGGTTTCCCCTTTACACTCACTGCAAAACACCAGGGAACTTCTGCCGTGTTGAGATACCCGGAAGACCTCCGAATCTTCTGCAACACCCTGGAGATTCAACCCCCACAGCTGCCAGATTGGGACTTCGTGGCCACCCCCCCGTCACCACCTACAGTTTGGCAGAAAGTGCCCTCTTCTAATCAGCCCCGAAACCCAGAAGCACTCCGCAAGCCTGCCAAACACAGGAACTGATCAATGTCATTATCTTAATATAGTTCGCATTCCTTTCCACAGGACATGACTACATCGTCATAATGACTTTCTCTGCTCGGGACGCTAATTTTGGTCAGACATACTAGTTCAGTATCCCCCAAATTGCCACTAAACCACAGTTTACAATGCTACTAAGGGCTTGCTAGGATCGAGCTCCGAAAAAGTAGACGCTCTACCGTTCACTTTCTACCCCCCCTCCTGATTTTTAGTTCAGGGATTTATACAAGTGTTTTATATTGCCTTATTGGCTGCGGACCCCCGTGTGACCCCTCCCCGCCACCCCAATTGGGCTGGCGGCGGGCGGACACTTGGAACTCCGTGTTACCTAGGCCTGTTGGCCATTTACAGTTTGATAATGTATGCGTTCTGTCTCCACTTGGTTTTACTTAATCTTCTTTTTCTTCCCCAACTCTTTTCCTCCTCTTTCCCTTTTTGTAGGAACCAAGCTTATGCAGCGGTGCGGGTGAATGGTCCTGGTCTCCTCCCGGGGGGTGCCGGCTCCGGGTTTTTAACCTCAGACCCTGGTACATCATCACTAGGTAAGCAGACATACACCTGTCCACACGTAAACAGATGGCAAAGTTACTATCCTTAAATGTCCATGGCCTGAACTCTAACAGAAAAAGGCATCTGGCACTGCGGGAGTTCAGACAATCGGGAGCTGATATTATACTAGTACAAGAGACACATTTCAATAAAGAGGGCTCGTTCGCATTCGCTTCCAGATATTTCCCCCAGGTGTATCTTTCATCTAGCACCCAAAAAAAAGCAGGAGTGGCCATACTACTCAAAAAGGGTATCCCCTTCACCTGCGCGGACCATTATTCTGATCCCGGAGGCCACTTTATTATCCTACATGGACACTGGCATACACAACCTATTACGCTGTGTGCTATATACGCACCTAACACTAAACAATATAATTTTCTCTCTAAAGTATACACACGCATCTTTAAATCGGACCCCGGGGTTTTGGTGGTGGGGGGAGATTTTAATCTCACTCAATCAGCAACTGTCGATCGTCAGGTGGTGGGCCCCCGGGTGTCTCCACCAGGTGTCCTCCGAGACTCCAGATTGTTTCGACAAATCTCCAGACGATATGCGCTCTTTGATGCCTGGAGGGTCCTTCACCCGGGTGATCGGCAGTACACATTTTACTCCGCCCCCCACCGCACGCACTCCCGCATAGATTACTTCTTTGTTAACAATCATACACTTAAACTTACACGAACAGCCCAAATACTCCCTATCTCATGGTCAGACCACGCCCCTATTCTACTAGAACTAGAAATAGATAACCCCAACCGTAAATCCTATAACTGGAGGCTTAACACATTTCTTCTTCAGCATCTCCCCTCCCAAGTTGAACTACAAACCACCCTAAAACATTACTTCATAGAAAATACCACTCCGGATATGTCACCAACCACCCTCTGGGAAGCCCATAAGGCGGTCATGCGCGGTAAATGTATAGCCTTATCCTCCGCTATGAAAAAAAACTCCCTAGCTACAAAGACAAAAACTGAACAGGATCTTAGGTTAGCCGAACGTACACTCCAAATCACCCCCTCCATACCCATCCTCCGGAAGGTTGTTAAACTTCGCTCAATTTTGAAAGAATTCGCCCTAGGCCAGGTAGAAAAAGCACTGACAAGACTGAAGCAAGTATTCTACGACAAGGGAAACAAGGCACACTCCCTATTAGCTAACAAATTACGTGACAAATTTCATATGCAAACGCCACATCAGATCAAAAACACATCGGGGCACGTAGTCTCCCATCCCAAAGAGATTGCTAATGTCTTTGCGGACTTTTATAAACATCTATACAACAACCCAGATATACCTAGTAACCCCCCTTCATCAGAATTATCCCATAAAATGCGAGCATACCTGGAACGCAGTGGAATTCCCCACTTAACACCTTCTGACCTGCTGACACTGAACACACAGATTACAGATGAGGAAATAGAAATGACCATTAAGTCCCTTCCTTCCCATAAAGCCCCGGGACCAGACGGATTCCCGTACGAATACTACAAGACGTTTCTCCCCATACTGCTCCCACATATGCGCAAGGTCTTTCACACCTTCCTTCACGACGCCATCATACCTCCAGACATGCAACGCTCTTTTATAACCTTAATCCCTAAGCCGGACAAAGACCCCTCCCTCTGCGCAAGTTACAGACCCATTGCATTACTGAACTCTGACCTTAAAATCTTCACTAAACTACTTTCCAACCGCCTAAACCAAATTCTCCCCTCCCTGGTCCATAAAGACCAGGTGGGGTTTGTCCCACTGCGACAGGCCGGTGACAACACCAGAAAGGTTATAGACTTGGTGGAAGTGGCGAATAGAGAACACCAAGCAGCCTTGCTGCTAAGCTTAGACGCAGAAAAAGCGTTTGATCGCCTGGGATGGCCTTTTCTTTTTGCCACCTTAAAATTCATGGGATTTCAAGGCCCCTTCCTACAAGCCATCAAACATTTATACACCTGCCCGTCATCCCAAGTCAGGACTCCCTTTGCACTATCCCCGGTATTTTCAGTAGCAAATGGGACCAGGCAGGGGTGCCCACTTTCGCCCCTGCTATTTGCACTATGCGTCGAACCCCTTGCGGCATCCATTAGGAGTAATCCGGATATACGGGGAATATCGGTTAGAGGAAGGGAATTTAAAATCTCCCTCTTCGCGGACGATATTATACTCACATTAACTCAACCTCACATTACTCTCCCGATTTTGCAAACAGAACTAGATCGATTTCGTGCTCTCTCGGGGTATAAGATAAACGCATCAAAATCAGAGGCCCTCCCCATCAATATCCCCCCCACGGAGGTCTCACTCTTAAAATCCAATTTTCCATTTACATGGAAGACGAAATCCCTGAAGTATCTGGGTACGTACATCACACCTAAATTTAATACGCTCTACCAAGAAAACTTCCCACCACTGTTCCGATCCATAAGATCCTCACTGACTCAATGGAAGAAACACCACATCTCACTACTAGGCCGAATAGCTTCAATAAAAATGAATATCCTCCCGAGGCTACTATACCTCTTCCAAACACTACCCATCCCAATTCCGATCTCCCAACTGAAAAAACTCCAATCTGACTTACTGCATTATACATGGAATTACAAAAGACACAGGGTTCCGAGATCGGTGCTGATGGCGTCGCGCAATGAGGGAGGACTAGCATTCCCTAATATTATTAAATATTATTATGCAGCACAATTGAGAGCAATAGCCTCATGGTACACCCACAAATCTTACAACAAATGGACAGAAATTGAAAAATTATGGCTTGCTCCCACACATCCAAATAATCTGTTGGAGTGCGAATGCGGACGTAGCCCCTGAACGTATGCTGGGCCCCATGTCCCATTTGAGGCGGACGTGGCGCAAACTGGCCCCCAAACATGATCTTTCATCAGATAAATCGCTTCTGACCTCTTTCATCTGTAACCCCAAAGTGCCGGATAGTCTAACTTACCAAATGTCACATCCATGGGCGTCCCGGAATTTATTCTATTTTGGGAACCTGGTGGACCCCAGAACTAAGAAACTATTGCCATTTGCCGAATTACAAAAAAAACATGATCTTCCTAGACAGGCATTTTACGGGTATTTACAAATCCGGCACTACGCACTCACCATAACTTCCACCCTACATTTCTCACCACCATCACCGTTTGAAACCACTATCTTGGCAGGTAATAACCAGAAGGGCCTCATATCGAGCATATATAAGATCCTGAACGTCTTCTCTGAAGATGGCCAGGGTAAACACCGGTACATGACAAAATGGGAGGGGATCCTCGGTGAGGAGCTCCCTATTTCACAATGGCAGATCATATGGAATCAAACAGCAAAGAGTTCACTGTGTTCTCTATACAAAGAAAACTCCTATAAAATCCTCCTGCTGTGGTACATGACCCCAGAGGTTCTTCACACCATCTTCCCCAATAGTTCCGATAGATGTTGGAGATGCCAGGGAGCAAGGGGCACCTTCATACATATATACTGGAGCTGCCCACTGTTAACTCCCTACTGGTCCACAGTCGAACAATTACTAGCACGACTCTTGGACACACAAGTCCAGGCATCCCCAAAATTCTTCCTATTAGGTCTATCGCCACTTAAACTCCCCACTCCATATAAAAAATTGGTTCGCCACATACTAACGGCGGCAAGATGCCTTATAGCACTACATTGGAAACGTCCCTCCCCTCCCTCGGCTGAGGATCTATATGCTAGAATAAAGGATATAGAGGTGATGGAGAGGATGACAGCCAGGATACAAGATAGACTGGAAGCACATAACAGGGTCTGGGAGCTATGGCACCTCCGGGAGGACCCACCATGACCAGGTAACACCACCGTTGATATACCTACAACATCCCCCCTTCTACTTTCCTCTTTTTTTACTATCCCCTTCTACTCTTCTATACCATGTATACAAGTGATTTTTATAAGTTACAGAGAACTAGTCTATGATTCTGCAACCACGTTAAAGTTATAAACTTGCCAATAGACATATTGAATGACAGAAGATGACGCTCAGTTGGCACTTTGTAAAGTTTAATTATTGGAACACAGCAATTGAATACTAGTACTTTATACAGAAAATCTGCACTTTTGTAATACTGTGACATTCACTACTTGTTAATGCATAATGTACTGCAAAAACGAAATAATAATAAAAACGTTATTTGAAAAAAAAAAAAAAAGTGTAATAAAGTGATTTGTGCAAAAGGGTCATTAAACTGTCCACATTCAGTGAAAGTTCATGTCCTGCAAACTTTGCAGGACATGAACTTTCACTGAATGTGAACAGTTTAATGAGCAGGGGCGGACTGACCCATCGAGCATCGAACCTTGGGCCATTAAGGGGGCACCATAAGAGGCTCTGCAAGACTGCAACACATACAGTCTAGCACAGACAGCGGCTGTGGGGGGGGGGGGGGGGGGAGAGGCAGCCAGTACAGATGTAGGGGGCCTGGGCCCCAACAGGACCACAGGAGGCCCCATGAAAATCTCCTAGGGGGGCCCCCACAGTGTCCTCCCCCCCCCCCCATATGGCATCCCCCTGTGTCCTCATCGCACTGCGTCCCTCTCTGTCCCCAGCATCCCTCTCTGTTCTTGTCGCACTGCGTCCTCTGTCCCCAGCGTCCCTCTCTGTTCTTGCTGCACTGCGTCCCTCTCTGTCCCCAGCGTCCCTCTCTGTTCTTGTCGCACTGCGTCCCTCTCTGTTCTTGTCGCACTGCGTCCCTCTCTGTCCCCAGCGTCCCTCGCTGTTCTTGTCGCACTGCGTCCTCTGTCCCCAGCGTCCCTCTCTGTTCTTGTCGCACTGCATCCCTCTCTGTCCCCAGCATCCCTCTCTGTTCTTGTCGCACTGCGTCCCTCTCTGTCCCCAGCGTCCCTCTCTGTCCCCAGCGTCCCTCTCTGTTCTTGTCGGACTGCGTCCCTCTCTGTCTGTCCCTTATGTGCCTCCCTGGAATCCCTCTCTGTCCTCCTCGCACTGCGTCCCTCTCTGTCTGTCCCTTATGTGCCTCCCTGGAATCCCTCTCTGTCCTCCTCGCACTGCATCCCTCTGTCTGTCCCCAGCATCATTCACGGTTCTTGTCGCACTGCGTCCCTCCCTATCCTCATCACACTGCATCCCTCTCTGTCTGTCCCCAGCATCTCTCTCTGTTCCTGTTGTCCCTCTCTGTCCTCATCACACAGGGGCACAGTTTCAGCGCTCGCCATAGGCGTCATTTTCACTAGATACGCCTCTGCCAGCCTCAGCTGTCACTAAAGTAATTGTCCTCACCGAAAAGTTTCCTCTTTAGGTTCTGGTGGCAACAGTAAAAACACCAGAACAGCTTCTCTTTACTTCCTGCCCTGACCACCATCAAATAGAAAGGAAGTGAGGGACATAGCAACCAAACCATGACAGCTCCAGACAGAATACAAACGCATGCACATGAAGTAAGAGTTTTACCTGATAATTACACAATGTTTTATCAGAAAGTGTAGTCCATAGTATTGTACAGCCTTAGCCATCAAATAATGCAGAAATCAGCAGCTACAAAAACAAACTGCTGACTTCTAATAAACAGCCACTTACCTGTCCCAGAATCCAGCGGTGTACTCACCCCCAACGGGTTAACTGTCGGCACCCGACTGACAGCTAGAGGCTTCACATCCGGATGCCTGCTGCCCATTGTGAATGGTCCCGTAATCTTCTGGGACCTGTCATGTGTCCCAGAAGACTACAGGGTGGAAAACTTCAGTTTCTGATCGCCTAGGCCAGTGATCTCCAAACTGCAGCCCTTTGCTTGCCTTTATCTGACCCTTGGGGCACCATTCCTCCTACTGACACGAACAATGATGGGACACTATTCCCCCCACTGACACGAACAATGATGGGACGCTATTCCCCCCACTGACACGAACAATGATGGGACGCTATTCCCCCCACTGACACGAACAATGATGGGACGCTATTCCCCCCCACTGACACGAACAATGATGGGACACTATTCCCCCCACTGACACGAACAATGATGGGACACTATTCCCCCCACTGACACGAACAATGATGGGACACTATTCCCCCCACTGACACCAATGATGGGACACTATTCCCCCCACTGACACCAATGATGGGACACTATTCCCCCCACTGACACCAATGATGGGACACTATTCCCCCCACTGACACCAATGATGGGACACTATTCGCCCCACTGACACCAATGATGGGACACTATTCGCCCCACTGACACCAATGATGGGACACTATTCGCCCCACTGACACCAATGATGGGACACTATTCGCCCCACTGACACCAATGATGGGGCACTATTCCTGCCACTGACACCAACATAAAACATTCTTATTGTATATCCTTTAAGAAGATCTCGGTTATTTCTTAGGATAGTCCACTTAGAGATATTGTGCCTGCAAGTTTTAGTATTTTGGTCATGAGGACATCTCCACACAAACAGAGTACTGAAAGATACCTCTTCAGAATCTCTAAAGAAACTGAATTGTTTCTGTAAACACAAAAAAATACTACTAGGTCACAGCATCACAAAACTCCAGACAAATGATGTTGGTGTTTTTTTTTTTTTTTTGTTTTTTTTTATTTATCCGGTTTAGGCTCAATTCCCAATAGTCTCCTTGCCTCATTGACAGATGATTCAATTTCTGTAAATGCTGCAGAAAGGAATATTTCATACTTCTGTTGTCTTGGGGAATTGAAATAAAATTTGCAGCGCTGTGATGATTATAAACGCTAGTTACATAAACGTTAAAAAAAAACAAAAGTCCTTCTGTGTTAAACAAAAAAGTCCAATGTTCCCACTCAGTAAGTGCAAAAGAAGGTGTCCGATCACCATAAGGATTGAAGGCGTACCAAAATTTGTGACTACACAATTAAGTGCAGCAAAGACGCTTCAATAATGCCACTTATGTGGAGTATGATGAATCCTCTCCTTTGATCCTTACTTCTGGAACTCCAGATAGGCCGGAAAAAGACAAAAAAAGACCAAAAAAAAAAAAAAAAGACCAAAAAGATTATAAGAAGCATCAAAAAGCCGAAAACGGGAATGTCCACAGGTTTCAGTACAAGAAGTTCCTCTCCTAATATCTCACTTCACGGGGTAATATCTCCCACAGGGTGGGACTATCCCAAAATACCAAAGGCCATAAACCAAAGATATGCCTCATAGTGTAGTATTTATCAAAAAGGACACACAATAAACAGGTAAATTGCATAAAAACAATATATCATGCAGCTAGACTCGCATAGAACAATGCCTCACGGACCTCGGCTGTGGCGGCACGACGATCTGGCTCTGAATTTAAAGGAGAGGATTCCTCATACGCCACATGAGTGGCATCATCAAAGCGTTGTTTGCTGCACTTAATTGTGTAGCCACAAATTCAGAGACTTTATGTTTATGTAATTAATGTTTATAATCATCACAGCGCTGCATATTTTGTTTATTGCTTTGGAGGATTGAATATATTGTCTCTTTTTTTTTTTGCTAGCAGCTGTTATTTCATTTTATTTTTCTGTTTAGTGCTCGCGTTATTTTTTTTCAGTTTTGTCATCGCTTGGGGAATTCCTGACAACCGAAATAATAGCAAGGTTTTGGATGCAACTTTTCATATTCAAATATATGAGAATTATCCCTGAGTAGCTGCTGACTTGTCAAATAAAGGACACTTACCTGTCCAGGGCGCCCGTGATGTCCTCACCTGAAGCCGACCCGTCCCTCGGCTCCGGGTAGAGGCGCCGGTGTCTTGCCGAATAAGTTCCCTCGGCGGATAAGTTCCCCCCCCCTGTACTGTGCAGGTGCAGCGCCTGCGCAGTACGAACTACTAACAGCCACCGGAGATAGCCGAAGCTCAAAATCCACAATCAGCTGTACACGGCGCCTGCGCTCTGGGTCCAGGTTCCTTCCCTACCATCCAAAAAGGACCTAGAGGGGGAATCTAAAAGCCGAGCGCAGCAAGGCCGTGCCCGAAGCGTGGCGAGCGGCCCTCTTACAGGCGCCGTGTACAGCTGATTTGTACCTATTCCCCTTCGGCTATTTCCGCCGGACCTTATCCGCCGAGCGGAACTCTCGGCAGAACACCGGCATCTTCAGTAAGGGAATCACAGCCTGGTTCCCTACTGCACATGCGTGAGTCGCGCTGCGCATCCTGACTGGTCCCTGTTGTCTTCTGGGACCTGTGTGCCTCCCAGAAGACAACGGGGGGGTGGAGGAGGGGCCGGATGTGGTGTAGATTGCCGCAGATTCTGCAACGATCTATTGCCGGAAGTGGGAGCAAATACCTGTATTAGATAGGTATCTGCTTCCCGCCTCCCCCCCTGGAAGGCGTCAAATGTGTCACTGAAGGAGGGGGGATCTGATCAGCGAAGTTCTATTTGTGGGTGGAACTCTGCTTTAATGGCAGCCCTGCAATTTGAACGGGCTGTTGCATCTGTGGGACATGCAGGAAAAAGGTCCCTGCAACTTTTTCAAAATACAGCCACGGATTTTCCTTTCCCAAAAACGCACTGCATCTTCAGAGGCGAGGGGGTGCCAATAAAGGAGAAGTATGGCCAAAGCTTTTTTTTGACTGTACGTCTATGGATCGCAGGAGTGCAGTTCATTCTGCACACCTCTGACCTATTTTCAGCTAACAGTGGGCTTAAAGGCCTATTGTCAATCGTCCAGGCTCTGGAGAGATCCCGACCATATGGCTCAGAAGCCTGACTGGCGGTTGGCTCAACCTCTCAGCATGCTGCTCCCACCCCGTCCACAGCTCAGCGCTCCAGTGCGCACTGGAGAAACAGAGAGCCGGTAACTGACAGTCATCGCTCACTGAGAACCGAGCCGTCGGCCGTCTTGGCTCCTGCGGCCCACAGCCGAGCCGTCGGCCGTCTTGGCTCCTGCGGCCCACAGCCGAGCCGTCGGCCGTCTTGGCTCCTGCGGCCCACAGCCGAGCCGTCGGCCGTCTTGGCTCCTGCGGCCCACAGCCGAGCCGTCGGCCGTCTTGGCTCCTGCGGCCCACAGCCGAGCCGTCGGCCGTCTTGGCTCCTGCGGCCCACAGCCGAGCCGTCGGCCGTCTTGGCTCCTGCGGCCCACAGCCGAGCCGTCGGCCGTCTTGGCTCCTGCGGCCCACAGCCGAGCCGTCGGCCGTCTTGGCTCCTGCGGCCCACAGCCGAGCCGTCGGCCGTCTTGGCTCCTGCGGCCCACAGCCGAGCCGTCGGCCGTCTTGGCTCCTGCGGCCCACAGCCGAGCCGTCGGCCGTCTTGGCTCCTGCGGCCCACAGCCGAGCCGTCGGCCGTCTTGGCTCCTGCGGCCCACAGCCGAGCCGTCGGCCGTCTTGGCTCCTGCGGCCCACAGCCGAGCCGTCGGCCGTCTTGGCTCCTGCGGCCCACAGCCGAGCCGTCGGCCGTCTTGGCTCCTGCGGCCCACAGCCGAGCCGTCGGCCGTCTTGGCTCCTGCGGCCCACAGCCGAGCCGTCGGCCGTCTTGGCTCCTGCGGCCCACAGCCGAGCCGTCGGCCGTCTTGGCTCCTGCGGCCCACAGCCGAGCCGTCGGCCGTCTTGGCTCCTGCGGCCCACAGCCGAGCCGTCGGCCGTCTTGGCTCCTGCGGCCCACAGCCGAGCCGTCGGCCGTCTTGGCTCCTGCGGCCCACAGCCGAGCCGTCGGCCGTCTTGGCTCCTGCGGCCCACAGCCGAGCCGTCGGCCGTCTTGGCTCCTGCGGCCCACAGCCGAGCCGTCGGCCGTCTTGGCTCCTGCGGCCCACAGCCGAGCCGTCGGCGGTCTTGGCTCCTGCGGCCCACAGCCGAGCCGTCGGCGGTCTTGGCTTCGGCGGCCCACAACCGAGCCACCGGCGGTCTTGGCTTCTGCGGCCCACAACCGAGCCATCAGTGGGAAAGGGCAGTGGGCTATTATGCAGACCCTGACCAATGCTGCTCTGCCAACACAAGGGAATCACTACCAAAGGTCTTATTTTTAGGAGTAATTCCGGCCTGCTAGTAATGATCTCGGCTCACATTCTCTGACCTGCACAGGCAGCAATTTTTCTATATGACGCCATTTGCTGCATTTTTCCTGCACATAAATGTTCTGACAGTTTTTAGAAATGTCACCAGCGTAGATGTGTGTGGGCTGCAGAGGATGAAAAATAAAAGGTCTTGGAGATAATGAAGTTTAAGATGATATCTGCAAAACTGTCAGTTACCACACTAATGACAGAATATCAGAACTCCTTACTCACAATTTAATAAGGGGGGGGGGGGGGGATAGTTTGCAAGAAATCTAATTACTCACAGAATGGGTCATATGGCCAATCAGAGTCCATCTCAGCCCTATGAACCTGTTCAGTGTGTTCCATCATCCATGAAAAAAAAAACACATTTTTCCTGTTGTCCCAGTACAGGGCTGTACATGCAAACAATAAATTGCTACTTATTCTGACTGCTGTGTAATTTAAAATACGGCTAATACAACTACCTGAATTTTTTTGTGCCAAAATATTCTGCGCCCGTGTTAAATCCTCAAAGTGACTGAATTCAAAAATTAGAGATGAACGTTAATTCAATTAAAAAAAAATGACAGTAAGGCCAAGTTCACACAGGAATTAAAAGCAGGCGTTGGAGAGGTGTTAAAAACATCCCTCAAATCCCTATGCAAAAATGATACAATGGAGAGCACACAGGGCTGTTCATACCATCAAAACATGAAGCGTTAGCGTTGCGTCGCTTTAAAATTGAAGCCTCATGTTTGAAGCCTTTCAAGGCCTCCCATGCAAGTCTATGGTATCGGCAGTTGCGGGGCGGTAAGATTCGTTTATTTCCTGTAATGGAAGAGGCGTTTGTGCTTTAAAACTGCGCATAGGGAGTTTTGGGGAGCATTTTTAACTTGTAAAATGCCAGTCTAAACGCCCATACTAAAGCTCATCAAAGAGGAACTGCAGTCTGCTCACATAATTTGTAATAAAAACATCTTTGACATTCTGAAGCTTCCCTCCAACCACTTTGCATATTATTTTATATATACTGTGATTCCGTCCTGGCCAAATATGCTGCAGAAATCTTCCTCCACTGAGTCTGGCTGCGGTCATTTTAACTGTGGGCAGCTGAAGCTGCTGCCTGTTCACTTCCTGGATTTACAGAGGCACACCTCCAGCTCTACAGCTCTCATTGGCCCTCTTGTGACACCCCCCTCCCTTCGCGAGCGCGCTGTGCATGATGTCATAAGCCTAGGCTAATGACCAGACAGGAAAGAGGAAGTGGGCTGTATAAGGCATTTACTGGCAGAAAAAAAAAATGTTTTACTATCTAAAGTTAAAAACAACAACAAGGGCAGAAGATCACTCCCGAGCTGCTGCTCTGTGTCCATTCAGACACGGAGCTGCTGCTAGCACTCCACCTCTCCTTTTCATTGGCTCACTGGCTGTGATTGACAGCAGTGGAAGTCAATGGCCCTTACCGCGTTCTCAGCCAATGAGGAGAAAGAGAGAGTTCCTGGAGAGCCGAGACTCTCATGCACATCACTGGATCACGATGGGGCTCAGGTAAGTATTCAGGGGGCTAGGGGGCTGCTGCACACAGAAGCTTTTTTACCTTCATGCATAGAATGCATGAAGGTAAAAAATGTTGCGCCTTTACAACCACTTTACCAGTAGACAGTGCAGTCCTTCAGTGTTCGCTTGAAGAAGGGGGAAGCAGGCAGGTGCTTTGCTATCCTAGACTACAGGTGTAAGTTTTACTGATGCGCACAGTGTAGGGAGACCTAACTGCTTTCTGCATGTAAGGGCGGCTCCTTAGGATTCTGCATGAGAAAGGAGCCGACCTGAAACAGGATGCCTGGGGCACCAACCTAAAAACTAGAACATAGTAGAGTTGCACGAGTCTGGCTAAAATGAGAATCACTATTTTTTAGCTTAGAAAAAGGATCACGATTCTCGTGGGGTAACATCATCTTTCACATTATACAAAAAAAAAAAAAAAAAAAATTGGGCTAACTTTACGGTCTCTCTATATCTCTATAATATTTAGGGGTTCCAAGTAATTTTCTAGCAAAAAATACTGATTTTAACTTTGTAAGAAACAAGTGTCAGAAAAAGGTGGGGGGCGGTGAGAGCCCCCCGGACCGGCCGTTGGGGGGGGGGGGGGGGGCGGATTTTGGGGCTTAGTGGCTGCATTTGACAGGCACAAGTGGCTGCGTATGACGGGCACAAGTGGTTGCGTAAGATGGGCACAAGTGGTTGCGTAGGACGGGCACAAGTGGTTGCGTAGGATGGGCACAAGTGGTTGCGTAGGATGGGCACAAGTGGCTACTTATGACGGGCACAAGTGGCTACGTATGACGGGCACAAGTGGCTGCGTATGACGGGCACAAGTGGCTGCGTATGACGGGCACAAGTGGCTGCGTATGGACGGGCACAAGTGGCTGCGTATGGACGGGCACAAGTGGCTGCGTATGACGGGCACAAGTGGCTGCGTATGACGGGCACAAGTGGCTGCGTATGGACGGGCACAAGTGGCTGCGTATGGACGGGCACAAGTGGCTGCGTATGGACGGGCACAAGTGGCTGCTTATGGACAGGCACAAGTGGTTGCGTATGGACGGGCACAAGTGGTTGCGTATGGACGGGCACAAGTGGCTACATATGACGGGCACAAGTGGCTGCATATGACGGGCACAGTGAGGCTGCAATTGATGGGGGGGGGGGGGGGGGGGTTCAGTATTTTTCAGTTTGTTTGCACCCCCTAAAAATTTTGAGCACCAGCCGCCAATGCACTGGACCCGCCATAATCTCTCCTCAGGACTGCCCATCCTTTCTGCCCCCCCCCCTTCCCTCCCTCCTCCATTCATAAAAGTGCTACCATAGCTTCCATCAATGAAAATGCTCTATGAATGGAGGAGATAGATCTTTCATTACTTCATCCTTTCCTTCCATTCATAGAGCGCTTTTCATTCATGGAAGCTATAGTACAGCTTCTATGATTGGAGGAGGGGGTGGGGGATGGGGAAGGGCAAGCATAGTCGGCACTCTTGATGAGGGCTTATGATAGGTTGTTAGTGGTTTGGACCCATTTCTCCTATTTATCCCTTCTTTGCTCTGTTAAAGCCTAACTCTGAGTTTTAGTGAAGTTTAACCACTTAACTACTGGAAGATTTACCCCCCCTTCATGACCAGGCTATTTTTTTCTATAAGGCACTGCATTACTTTAAGTCAGTGGTTCTCAACTCCAGTCCTCGGGACCCACCAACAGGTCAGATTTTAAGTATTACCTTGGGGAGTTGGACTAGAATACTGCAATCACTGAGCAGCAAGTGATATCACCTGTGATGTATTTCAGCTATCTTGCAAACCTGGCCTGTTGGTGGGTCCCGAGGACTGGAGTTGAGAACCACTGCTTTAAGTGATGATTGCACAGTCGTGTGACGCTATTCCCAAATAAAATTGATGTCCTTTTTTTCCCCCACAAATAGAGATTTCTTTTGGTGGTATTTGATCACCTCTGCAGTTTTTATTTTTTGCACTATAAACAAAAAAAAAAAAAAAAAAAAAAAAGGATTAATTTTAAAGAAAAAAACAAAAAAAAAAAACAATATTTTTTACTTTCTGCTATAAAACATCCAATGAAGAAAATGTAAAACATCAAATTTCTTCATCAATTTATTTCAATATGTATTCTGCTTCAGGTCTTTGGTAACAAAAAAAAAAAAAAATCCCAATAAATGTACATTGATTGGTTTGCGCAAAAGTTATAGATTATACAAGCTATGGGATATATTTATTTTTTACCAGTAATGGTGGAGATCAGCGACTTGACTGCAATATTGTGGCAGACAAAACCGACACTTTAAACACTTTTTGGGGACCAGTGACACTTATACAGTCATCAGTACTAAAAATATGCACTGTCACTGTACTAATGACACTGGCAGGGAAGGGGTTAACATCAGGGGCGATCAAAGGGTTAAATGTGTTCCTAGCCTGTGCTTTCTCACTGTGGGGGGAGGTGCTTTGACTAGGGGAAAGCATTGATCTATTTTCCTGCTTTGCAGACACACAGGATCAATACCTTCCCTTCTAACAGAACAGCGATCAGCTTTGTTTACATAGGGAGATCGCCGTTCTGCCTGTGTACTGAATAATCAGCAGGTGCCGGCAGACATCCAGTTTGCGGTACCTGCCGGGTCGCCGGCAGCGCATGCAAACCCCAGACCCAGAAGTGTCAGATCATGTACTAGGTATGAAATCTGGCACAGTGCAGCCGCCCGTTATGTATGGTGGGCGGTCCGCAAGCAGTTAAATAGTCAGTTTGGACCAGCTTGCTATTTACTTACCTCTTCACTGCCTGCTTTACCCCCAAACCAGCAGACTACAACAGCATGCATTGCGCATAGTTGAGGGGCGGTTGCAAAATGATCCTATTCACTTAATGAAAGCGACAGGGGGCATAATTCCTGCAAATCAAAATGGCAGTGACATGTGTATACCCCTGACCATTGCCCCTGCAGCAAAGGGGGTAGCAATAGGGGGGGATGTTTTACTGCACCTCATCCACTAGTGTAAATGAGCCCTCACAGATGCAGTGTGCTGTACAGTATCTCACAGAAGTGAGTACACTCCTCACATTTTTGTAAATATTTATTTGATTCTATCTTTTCATGTGACAACACTGAAGAAATGACACTTTGCTACAATGTAAAGTAGTGAGTGTACAGCTTGTATAAGGGTGTGAATTTGCTGTCCCCTCAAAATAACTCCACACAGCCATTAATGTCTAAACCGCTGGCAACAAAAGTGAGTACATCCCTAAGTGAAAATGTCCAAATTGGGCCCAATTAGCCATTTTTCCTCCCCAATGTCATGTGACGCGTTAGTGTTACAAGGTCTCAGGCGTGAATGGGGAGCAGGTGTGTTAAATTTGGTGTTATCGCTCTCACTTTCTCATACTGGTCACTGGAAGTTCAACATGGCACCTCATGACAAATAAAAAACTGAGGATCTAAAAAAAAAAAAAAAAAAAAAAGAAATGTTGCTCTACATAAAGATGGCCTAGGCTATAAGAAGATTGCCAAGACCCTGAAACTGAGCTGCAGCATGGTGGCCAAGACTTAACAGGACAGGTTCCACTCAGAACAGGCCTCACCATGGTCGACCAAAGAAATAGAGTACACATGCTCAGCGTCATATCCAGAGGTTGTCTTTGGGAAATAGACGTATGAGTGCTGCCAACATTGCTGCAGAGGTTGAAGGGGTGGGGGCCTGGGGAGTCAGCCTGTCAGTGATCAGACCATACGCCGCACACTGCATTAAATTGGTCTGCATGGCTGTCGTCCCAGAAGGAAGCCTCTTCTAAAGATGATGCACAAGAAAGCCCGCAAACAGTTTGCTGAAGACAAGCAGACTAAGGACATGGATTACGGAACCATGTCCTGTGGTCTGATGAGACCAAGATAAACTTATTTGGTTCAGATGGTGTCAATTGTGTGTGGCGGCAACCAGGTGAGGAGTACAAAGACAAGTGTGTCTTGCCTACAGTCAAGCATGGTGGTGGGAGTGTCATGGTCTGGGGCTGCATGAGTGCTGCCGGCACTGGGGAGCTACAGTTCATTTAGGAAACCATGAATGCCAACATGTACTGTGACATACTGAAGCCGAGCATGATCCCCTCCAGAGACTGGGCCGCAGGGCAGTATTCTAACATAACTACCCCAAACACACCTCCAAGACGACCACTGCCTTGCTAAAGAAGCTGAGGGTAAAGGTGATAGACTGGCCAAGCTGGTCTCCAGACCTAAACCCCATTGAGCATCTGTGAGGCATCTTCAAATGGAAGGTGGAGGAGTGCAAGGTCTCTAACATCCACCAGCTCCGTGATGTCATCATGGAGGAGTGGAAGAGGACTCCAGTGGTAACCTGTGAAGCTCTGGTGAACTCCATGCCCAAGAGGGTTAAGGCAGTTCTGGGAAATAATGGTGACCATGGAAAATATTGACACTTTGGGCCCAATTTGGACATTTTCAATTAGGGGTGTACTCACTTTTGTTGTCAGCGGTTTAGACATTAATGGCTGTGTGTTGAGTTATTTTGAGGAGACAGCAAATTTACACTGTTATACAAGCTGTACACTCACTACTTTACATTGTAGCAAAGTGTCATTTCTTCAGTGTTATCACATGAAAAGATAGAATAAAATATTTACAAAAATGTGAGGGGTCTACTCACTTTTGTGAGATAATGTATATATTGGGGTGTGCTGAGGTCTGCAGCAATGAAGGATTTTGTATTTGAAACTTTAATGTAAATCTAGACAGATGAGGGAGTGTGCGGTGTCCTGCCATTCACTATACCCATTCAGTGTTTACCAATGACACCGATAACACCAAAAGAAGGGTGAGGACCAGAGAAGAAGGATGAGGACCAGAGAAGGGCGAGGATCAGAGAAGAAGGGCGAGGATCAGAGAAGAAGGGCGAGGATCAGAGAAGAAGGGCGAGGATCAGAGAAGAAGGGCGAGGATCAGAGAAGAAGGGCGAGGATCAGAGAAGAAGGGCGAGGATCAGAGAAGAAGGGCGAGGATCAGAGAAGAAGGGCGAGGATCAGAGAAGAAGGGCAGGGACCAGAGAAAAAGGGGCACGGATCAAAAGGAGAAGGGCGCGGACCATAGAAGAAGAACACGGTATCATAGAAGGTCTCACCACTGAGCTGGGACAGCAGCTGCCACACAGGCTGGACCTCCTGGACCACATACTGCCCTACACCACCACTCTTCAGGAGGTCTCTGAAGGCCAGAGGGACAGTGAACTGCAGACATGATGGAACCTGCAATAGAATGGAAGGAAAATGTTACATTACTCTACGAAGACATTCTTCACTTCAACAGCAGAGTTCACCTTTACCTCCCTACACCCCAATGTACACTCCCCTTTCCTTCACTCCCCCCTCCCCCCTCACCCCCTCCAGTGTGTAGCTGAAGGAAATATCTTCTCATTCAAGGGATGGAGGAGTGTGTAACCTGGTCAAGTGACAGCACTGGGCCAATCAGCTCTGTCCTAATAGGATACCAGAGATGAGATTGTGGTGTCTCCCAGCACTAAGAGCAGAGGAACCAACACTGGAGATAACACCCCCCCCCCCCCTCCAAGGGGGCAGAGGCCAGGTGTGCTGTACAGGGATTGTCAGCATAGGAGTGGGTATAATGGAAATCCCCCTCCCCCCAGACAGGAACAAGTCTGACATCCTCCTATCGATGGGGTGACAAAGCAACATGTGAAAGAGGAGAACATGACAACGTTCAACTCAGCAAACCGTAGGCCGCCCTCATCCCAGCCAAGCGTGGTGCCCACTGTCCCGATCCACAGCACCCCGAGGGTCGACCCCCCCACACCCCCAGGGGCCACCCCCCTCCGCCCAGAGGGCCTCACCCCAAACACCTTGAGGGCCCATCCCCCTCATCCCGAGAGCCCATCCCTCTCATCCCGAGAGCCTGTCCCCCTCACTCCGAACACCTTGAGGGCCCATTCCCCTCACCCTGAACACCTCGAGGGCCCATCCCCCTCACCCCGAACACCTCAAGGGCCCATCCCCCTCACTCCAAACACCTCGAGGACCCCATCCCCACTCGCTGCCTGTAAAAGCAATCGTACAGCTAAACAGACGCCAAGACAGCTTTTACATTGCAGGGAATCACCGGCTGAAAAAAAAGATACAGTATGTGGATGATGCCTGCAGCTGCACCCGTCACCCCGATATCTCCACTGAAAGTCCAGGGCGTCATATGACAGTGACCCGGGGGAAGTGATTAATAAAAATATTATTTATTTTCTTTTAATTATTATTATTTGCAGGAGCCAATCAGAGGAGTTGTGTGTCAATATGATGACAGGGAACGTACTGATATGAGAGAGCAGAGTGATGCTGGCTATGAAATGTTCCCAGATACCAGCAGCAGGATTCCTATTATCAGCACACAATAGGTCAGTAGAGATCCCCACCAGTGACAGGATGGTGGGGTTTCGGTGCAATATTCCTGCTCAGGGCCGTTTTTAAGGCAGGGCAAAAGGGGCAGCTGCCCTGGGCCCTGTCATTGTTGTGGGGCCCAAAGCAGCTGCCTCATACTTGCCAACTATCCTGGTTGAAATTCCCTCATCCCTTGAGGTTTTAGTCCCGTGCTGTGTCCCAATATCTCAGTGTGAAGTGCTGCTACTAACGCTGCCCAGCTCTGCCCTTTTTGTTGTGTACAGATGACTCACCTGCAGACCTTGTGTTTACATGTAAATTACCGGCATTCATATGTAAATAGCGGCGGCATTGATATGTATATCATGCCCTCCCTGAGGTCATATCCACAGTAATCTCTAGCAGCCAATCAACAAGCAGAAATCATGTGCTGTAACCTCTAGCAACTAATCAGTGAGCCATAACGTGTGCTGTAACCTCTAGCAACCAGTCAGTGAGCGGTAATGATACACTGTAACGTCTGGCAACCAATCGCAATCGCTGCCTGATCTGATTCAGCAAACTGATTTTAAGTCTAGCTGCTATTTATTGTATGTCTCAGAGCAGGTGGAGAGCAAAACTGCATGGAACAGGGGGTCCCAAGAAAAGATTTGCCCAGGGTCCAATCAATATTAAAGACGGCCCTGTTCCTGCTGGGGGGAAAATAGGAGTAATATTCCTGCTGGGGAAAGTACGGGTGTAATATTCCTGCTGGGGGGGAGAGGATGGGTGTAATAATCCTGCTGGGGGAGAGAGTATGGGTGTAATATTCCTGCTGGGGGAACGTCTGTGCAGGAAGTTCTTGTCATACGATGGACACGGCGAAGCTTTGTTCACACCTAGATGTTCCGGACTCCCGAATCGCTGCAAAATGTGGGACGTGCTTGCGATCCGTTTGCTTTCAACATCACCCCAATTGAGGCGTGATTTTGCCGCGACTGTCACCTGACAAATTGCGACAAAATTGCAGGACTGCTTTTGGATTGGATGGATGTCCCACTATTTTGTTTGCGCGATTTGTCAGGCGACAATATTGTCCCGTGATTAGGGTGCCATAGAAAGTAACAGGATCACAAGCGTGTCCCCTGTTCCCTGGCTATTCGGGAACTGCAGTAATTCCGCCCGCGATCCGGAAGGCCTTTTATAGATTCTGGGGGAACATTTTCTTCATCAAACATACCACACATTCACTTCATTCTTTATTCCACCGCTAATATATACTCACCATTGACCTTGTATAGCGCTTTTCTCTCTGAGGACTCCAAGTATTGGAGATGGCGTTGGCCGGGAATCGAAACTACACATGCTGGTGGAGTCTCCGTGTGAACTACACATGCTGGTGGAGTCTCAATGTAGCTTTCATATTCTGTCTCGCTCACTGGGGTAGTCCTGCCATGTGAGCAGCGTCTGCAGTAAATACCATGTACATCTGCATTACGGAGAGAAAAGTTCAAAATCAAAATTCCAGTGCAAGGGACAATAAATAATCGCAACATGACAGGGACACAGGGATGACTAGTGTTGGCCTTCATATAAAAATTTTGGTTGCCTGGCACTTATGCCGACCCACTAAAATGAATTGAGTAAAAAAGGGGACTGATTCTTCACTTTTTGGGTGCGGTAGAGTAATCTGCAGTGCTTCCATTTCTTATTAAACACCCGGCCTCTTATTGTAATCCCTTGAATTGTTGCAGTGGATTGATATAGAAAAAGCCGGGACCAGGACTGGGAACCGCTGCATTGCAGATTACTCTGCCACCCCAAAGTGAAGAAATAGGGATGACCCCTCATCACTGTTCGTGGCAATCCCTATACATGTGTACATATGGGGGGTGGCCCCTTATCAATGGTCATGGCAATCCCTATACATGTGCACATATGGGGGGGTAAGTCCTGATCAATAGGAAAGAAGGATCCAATGAAAGTGCTTCAGTTATCTTGTATCTATCAATAGTTTTCAAAGGATTTTAGAACAGAAGGGGATTTTAATGGTGCCAAAACACAAAAAAAATATTGTTATAAAAACATCTTTATTGGAGTCCAAAGTTTTAAAAGAAATGGGGGACAATGAATGTTGTCCACCTTTCATAAAAACTCAAATTCAGTGCACATGTACAATATACACATAAAGTAGCTACTGTAACCAGCGTGATGCTTGTTGCTCGACATGTTTCACTTTTCAGCTTCTTCAGGAGCTTATAAAGGAAAATGTTGCAACAAAAAGACAAATACAATTAAAATAAAAAATACCAACAATAATGCAAAAAAAATGTCATTAACAATTAATAAGTATGCATGACTGTAAATAACCATTTCTGTTATCAAAGTAAATGTGTATCAAAAATATATAACAAATAATATGTTCAATGAATATCCACGAGGGTCTGAGCACTATACCAGAGGGGCACACATGAACATAAAACTCACCATGTATATAGAATGTAAGAAGAAGAAGAAGAGGTACCAACACCAGCGGTGGAAATTGATGGCAGGAGGAGCACAATGGGGACAGTGGGGCCATATTTATTAATTATAGTCAGGTCCATAAATATTGGGACATCGACACAATTCTCATCTTTTCGGCTCTATACACCACCACAATGGATTTGAAATTAAACCAACAAGATGTTCTTTAACTGCAGACTTTCAGCTTTAATTTGAGGGTATTTACATCCAAATCAGGTGAACGGTGTTGGAATTACAACAGTTTGTATATGTGCCTCCCACTTTTTAAAGGTACCAAAAGTAATAGGACAATTGGCTGCTCAGCTGTTCCATGGCCAGGTGTGTTATTCCCTCATTATTACATTTACAAGGAGCAGATAAAAGGCCCAGAGTTCATTTCAAGTGTGATATTTGCATTTGGAATCTGTTGCTGTCAATTCTCAATATGAGATCCAAAGAGCTGTCACTATCAGTGAAGCAAGCCATCATTAGGCTGAAAAAAAACAAAAAAAAACCAAACAATCAGAGATAGCAAAAACATTAGGTGTGGCCAAATCAACTGTTTGGAGCATCCTTAAAAAGAAAGAAAGAATGTACCGGTGAGCTCAGCAACATTAAAAGACCCGGAAGACCACGGAAAACAACTGTGGTGGATGACCGAAGAATTCTTTCCCTGGTGAAGAAAACACCCTTCACAACAGTTGGCCAGATCAAGAACACTCTACAGGAGGTAGGTGTATGTGTGTCAAAGTCAACAATCAAGAGAAGACTTCACCAGAGTGAATACAGAGGGTTCACCACAAGATGTGCATTGGTGAGCCTCAAAAACAGGAAGGTCAGATTAGAGTTTGCCAAACAATATCTAAAAAAGCCTTCACAGTTATGTAACATCTTATGGACAGATGAGACCAAGATCAACTTGTACCAGAGTGGTGGGAAGAGAAGAGTATGGAGAAGGAAAGGAACTGCTCATGATCCAAAGCATACCACCTCATCAGTGAAGCATGGTGGTGGTAGTGTCATGGCATGGGAATGTATGGCTGCCAAACTGGTTCTCTTGTATTTATTGATGATGTGACTGTTGACAAAAGCAGCAGGATGAGTTCTGAAGTGTTTCGGGCAATATTATCTGCTCATATTCTGCAAAATGCTTCATAACTCATTGGATGGCGCTTCACAGTGCAGATATACAATGAGCCGAAGCATACTGCGAAAGCAACCAAAGAGTTTAAGGGAAAGAAGTGGAATGTTAAGCAATGGCCAAGTCACCTGACCAGAATCCGATTGAGCATGCATTTCACTTGCTGAAGACAAAACTGAAGGGAAAATGCCCCAAGAACAAGCAGGAACTGAAGACAGTTGCAGTAGAGTCCTGGCAGAGCATCATCAGGGATGAAACCCAGCATCTGGTGATGTCTATGCATTCCAGACTTCAGGCTGTAATGGACTGCTAGAGATGGGCTTTATGTTCGACTTGAACATTGGCTGTTTGCCCAATAGAGAACAATTTGGGGTGTTTGCGGCAAATTCGAAAGCCGCGGAACACCCTTTAAAAGTCTATGGGAGAAATCAAAAGTGCCAATTTTAAAAGGTTAATATGCAAGTTATTGTCATAAAAAGTGTTTGGGGACCTGGGTCCTGCCCCAGGGAACATGTATCATTGCAAAAAAAAAGTTTTAGAACAGGCAGTTTTTTCGAGAGCAGTGATTTTAATAATGCTTAACCACTTCAATACCAGGCACTTAGACACCTTCCCGCCCAGCCCAATTTTCACCTTTCAGCGCTGTTGCAATTTGAATGACAATTGCGCAGTCATGCTACACTGTACCCAAACAATTTTTTTATCATTTTGTTCCCACAAATAGAGCTTTCTTTTGGTGGTATTTGATCACCTCTGCGGTTTTTATTTTTTGCGCAACAAATAAAAAAAGACCGAAAATTTCGAAAAAAAACAAGTTTTTCTTTGTTTCTGTTAAATTTTTTTGTAAATAAGTACGCTTTCTCCTTCAATAATGGGCACTGATATAGCTGCACTGATGGGCACTGATACGGCAGCACTGATGGGCACCGATGAGGTGGCACCGATGAGGTGGCACCAATGAGGTGGCACTAACGGGCACTGATGATGGGCACTGATAGGCGGCACTGATGGGCACTGATAGGTGGCACTGGTATGCGGCACTGATGGGCACTCATAGGTGGCACCGATGGGCACACATAGGTGGCACTGATGGGCACTCGTAGGTGGCATTGATTGGCATATATGGGTGGCACTGATGGGTACAGATGGGCACAGATGGACACTGACAGGTGGCACCGATGGGCAATGACTGGTGGCACAGATGGGCAATGACAGGTGGCACTGATATATTGCCAGCAATGCCCAGCAATGCTATCATTGGCATACTAGTGCCAATCAGTGCCCATTTGTGGGCACTGATTGGCACAGATTGGGCACATGTGGATGGCCATGGGGCACATACCTGGCCATCCACGTTGCCCCTTCCCTGGTGGTCCTAGTGGCATCCCTGGTAGTCCAGTGGGGTGATCTGCGGGGGGGCTGCGCTGATAAACAATCAGCGCAGACCCCCCCTGCCAGGAGAGCCGCCGATCGGCTCTCCTCTACTTGCGTCTGTCAGACGCGAGTGAGGAAGAGCCGATCAACGGCTCTTCCTATTGACAGCGTGATCAGCCGTGATTGGACACGGCTGATCACGTGGTAAAGAGCCTCCGCCGGAGGCTTTTTACCAAGATCAGTGTAGCGGTGTGTCAGACTGACACACCGCTCCACCGATCGCCGCGATGCGCGCCCCCGGGGGCGCGCTGCGGCATGTTATCCTGCTGGACGTCATATGACGCCCAGTCAGGATAACACAACCACTTCCCGGACGTCAATCCGCCATAGGGCGGGCGGGAAGTGGTTAAAGTGAAACAATAAAAGTAATATTGTAATATTCCTTTAAATTTCGTACCTGGTGGGTGTCTATAGTATGCCTGTAAAGTGGCTCATTTCCCGTGTTTAGAACAGTCTGACAGCAAAATGACATTTCTAAAAGGGAAAAAAGTCATTTAAAACTACTCTCGGCTGTAATGAATGGTCGGTCCGGCAATACACATAAAAGTTAATTGATAAAAACGGCATGGGATTCCCCCACAGGGGAACCCTGAATTAAATTTTTTTAAAAAGAAAAAAAAATGCGTGGGGTTCCCCCTAAATTCCATACCAGGCCCTTCAGGTCTGGTATGGATAAAAAGGGGAACCCTGGGCAAAATTTTTTTTTAAAATGGCGCGAGGTCCTCCCAAAAATCCATACTAGACCCTTATCCGAGCATGCAACCTGGCAGGCCACAGGAAAAGACGGGGGATGAGAGAGCGCCCACCCCTCCTCCTGAACCGTACCAGGCCACATGCCCTCAACATTGGGAGGGTGCTTTGGGGTAGCCCCCCAAAGTACCCTGTCCCCATGTTGATGGGGAGAGGAGCCTCATCCCCACAACCCTTGCCTGGTGGTTGTGTGGGTCTGCGGGCGCGGTGGGGGGGTTATCGGAATCTGGAAGCCCCCTTTAACAAGGGGACCCCCAGATCCCGGCCCCCCTTGTTTGAAGATGGTAACAAGTACATTGTACCCGTACCATTTCACAAAAAAAAGTGAA
Source organism: Lithobates clamitans (assembly GCA_037952925.1). NCBI lineage: Eukaryota > Metazoa > Chordata > Amphibia > Anura > Ranidae > Lithobates > Lithobates clamitans. The sequence goes on along the minus strand of JBBGZY010001586.1, from coordinate 100,895 downwards.
AATGGTGAAAAAACAAAACAAAAACACACACACACCGTGGGAGAAGTCCCACGTAGTCCATTCACCTCCGTCGACAGACCGGAAAAAAAAAAAAAAAAAAGAAGAAGATCTGCCTCAACTGTGACAGCTCTTTTAAAACTGTGGGGCACACAACATGAACATAAAACTCAACATGTATATAGAATGTAATCAAGCTAATGCACACTACTAAAGGGTCCAAAACTGATGTAAGAAGAAGAGATGCCAACACCAGTGGTGGCAATTGATGGCAGGAGGAGCACAATGGGGCCGGTGGAAATACTAGAAATGTCAAAATAAAAGGGGAGATATACGCCATATGACGTGTCCTCGTAGGTGACAGCTCTTTTAAAACTGTGGGCAGAGGTGAATGGACTACGTGGGACAGTTTTATTTTTTTATTTTTTAATAAAGGACTTCTCCCACGGTGTGTGTTTTTTTTTTTTTTACCATTTTCACACTTTTTTTGTGAAATGGTACGTGTACAATGTACCCGTTACCATTTCAAATAAGGGGGGAGCCGGGATCTGGAGGTCCCCTTGTTAAAGGAGGCTTCCAGATTACGATAAGCCCCCCGCCCGCAGACCCCCACAACCACCGGGCAAGGGTTGTGGGGATGAGGCCCCAAAGCACCCTCCCAATGTTGAGGGCATGTAGCCTGGTATGGTTCAGGAGGGGGGGGCGCTCTCTCGTCCCCCCTTTTCCTGCGGCCTGCCAGGTTGCGTGCTCGGATAAGGGTCTGGTATGGATTTTTGGGGGGACCCCACAACATTTTTTTTAAAAATTTTGGTGCCCGGTTCCCCTTAACATCCATACCAGAGCTGAAGGGCCTGGTATGGAATTTAGGGGGACCCCCACACTTTTTTTTTTTACATTTTGGTTCAGCGTTCCCCTGTGGGGGAATGCCATGTCGTTTTTATCAATGAACTTTTATGTGTATTGCCAGACCGACAATTCATTATAGCCGCGAGTAGTTTTAAATTACTTTTTTTCCTTTAGAAATGTCATTTTGCTGTCAGACTGTTCTAAACACGGGAAACATACGCCACTTTACAGGAATACTATAGACACCCCCCCCCCCCCCCCCCAGGTACGAAATTTAAAGGAATAGTACACTTTTATTGTTTCACTTTAAGCATTATTAAAATCACTGCTCCCGAAAAAACAGCCGTTTTTAAAACTTTTTTTTTTGCATTGATACCTGTACATGTCCCCTGGGGCAGGACCCAGCCCCCCAAACACTTTTTAAGACAATACCATCCATATAAGCCTTTAAAATTAGCACTTTTGATTTTTCATGTTCGTGTCCCATAGACTAACAGTGTTCACACAGATTTTTTGCCTGTTCGCATTTTCTGGTGCGGACCGAATGGGGGGGGGGGGGGGTGTTCGGGCCATCCCTATTGACTGCAAAGGATTTGCAACCAAGTATTAAAAAGTGATAGTTTGTTGGATGATTGTTAATCTGTCCCATTACTTTTGGTCCCTTAAAAAGTGGGAGGCACATATACAAACTGTTGTAATTCCTACACGGTTCACCTGATTTGGATGTAAATACCCTCAAATTAAAGCTGAAAGTCTGCAGTTAAGGCACGTCTTGTTCATTTCATTTCAAATCCAATGTGGTGGTGTATAGAGCCAAAAAGATTAGAATTGTGTAGTTGTCCCAATGTGTGTCTGTGTGTGTGTTATAATATATGTGTAAAATATATATGCACTGAGGAAAGAAATAAATCAAGGATACATAAAGACCTCAATCAATTAGATATACAGGTTAGGTTTACCTTCAGACCCCTGCCACCCTGGGCATCATAAGTAAAGCAGCGCTATTTTTAGCGCCGCTTCGTCATTTTAGCAGCGCTATTCGGCCACTAGCGGGGAGGTTTTAACCCCCCGCTAATGGCCAAAAAGGGGTTAAGCTGCCCGCAAAACGCTGCTTTGCCGGCAGTATAGCAGTGCTGCCCCATTGTTTTCAATAGGCAAGAGCGGTGTATTCACCGCTCCTACACCGCTGCAAAGCGGCTGGCAGGACTTTTTGCGACGCCCTGCCAGCGCAGCGCCCCAGTGTGAAAGCACTCGGGCTTTCACACTGGGTTTGCAGCTGAGGTTTTTTTCAGGCGCTATTTTTAGCGCTGTAGCGCCTGAAGAACGCCTCCAGTGTGAAAGGGGTCTAAATGTCATTCAAATGCTCCTTCCACAGAATGTAGAGGGTAGCAACAGACCAATCCGGAACTATTTCTTCCAATGATGAAGGAACAATGTCATGATGAATGCGGACAGATTAAATCAATAGCATCCCCCAGGCCACCTACAGTGTCCCATCTGATAACAAATAGAGATCATGCACCCATCAGCAAGACCAACATACACATAAAAAGGGCCTGAAGATCAAACCTACCAAGCATATCCTCAAAACTCACCGCATCTGTCAGAACAAAGACATAGCGGCCACCTCCCACTCCATGGTCAGCTCTGTGGCTGGCGCCACCAGTCCCGTCTGGCCTGGTGGTCGCTAAGTCTTTGTTCTGACAGATGCGGTGAGTGTTGAGGATACGCTTGGTAGGTATGATCTTCAGGCCCTTATGTGCATGTTGGCCTTGCTGATGGGTGCATGATCTCTATTTGTTATCAGATGGGACACTGTGGGTGGCCTGGGGGATGTTATTGATTTAATCTGTCCGCATTCATCATGATTTCATGACATTGTTCCTTCATGGGGGACTTTAATTATCCAGACATAGACTGGGTGGAGGGAACCGCGCATTCATTTAAGGCTCGCCAGTTCCTTAATGTCTTGCAGGACAATTTTATGGGTCAGATGGTAGACGCACCAACTAGAAATAAAACATTACTGTATCTACTGATTACCAACAATACAGACCTGATCACGGATGTGGAAATACAGGGCAATTTAGGTAACAGCGATCACAGGCCAATTAGTTTCAGTATAAATCACAAATAGGAAACAAAGGGAATACAAAGACACTGAATTTCAAAAGAGGCAACTTCCCTAAACTACAAACTTTGCTAAAAGGCATAAATTGGGATAAAATATTAGGAACAAAGAATACGGAGGAGAGATGGGTTTGCTTTAAGAGTATATTAAATAAGGGCATTAGCCAATGTATCCTACTGGGTAATAAATTTAAAAGAGCGACCAAAAGTCCTGGATGGCTTAACTCCAATGTAAAAATGCAAATAAAAGCAAAGGAGAAGGCCTTCAAAAAAATACAAGGTTGAGGGATCATCCTCAGCATTCAGACTTTATAAAGAATGCAACAAGAAATGTAAGGGTGCAATTAGGATGGCTAAGATAGAACATGAAAGACACATAGCGGAGGAGAGCAAAAAAAATCCCAAGAAATTCTTTAAGTATGTAAACAGTAAAAAAGGGAGGACAGACCATATTGGTCCCATAAAGAATGAGGAAGGACATCTGGTTACAAAGGATGGGGAGATGGTGAAGGTATTGAATTTATTCTTCTCCGTATTCACGAGTGAATCGGGGGGCTTCACTAACCAAAACTGCAGTGTTTATCCTCAAACAACACAGGAAGCACCTCCATGGTTAACAGAGGACAGAATTAAAATTAGACTTGAGAAACTTAACATTAATAAATCACCGGGACCAGATGGATTGCATCCAAGGGTACTTAGGGAACTCAGTCAAGTGATTGCTAGACCGTTGTTCCTAATTTTTACAAACAGTCTACTGACTGGAATGGTAACAGCTGATTGGAAAAAAGCCAATGTAGCACCAATATTTAAAAAGGGCCCAAAATACATCCCTGGGAGTTACAGACCAGTTAGCCTAACATCAATAGTATGTAAACCCTTGGAGGGGATGATAAGGGACTATATACAAGATTTTAGTAATGAGAACGGTATCATTAGCAGTAATCAGCATGGATTCATGAAGAATCGTTCTTGCCAAACCAATCTACTAACCTTCTATGAGGAGGTGAGTTGCCATCTAGATAAAGGGAGGCCCGTAGACGTGGTGTATCTGGATTTTGCAAAAGCATTTGACACAGTTCCCCATAAACGTTTACTGTACAAAATAAGGTCCGTTGACATGGAACATAGGGTGAGTACATGGATTGAAAACTGGCTACAAGGGCGAGTTCAGAGGGTGGTGATAAATGGGGAGTACTCAGAATGGTCAGGGGTGGGTAGTGGGGTTACCCAGGGTTCTGTGCTGGGGCCAATCCTATTTAATTTGTTCATAAACGACCTGGAGGATGGGATAAACAGTTCAATCTCTAGTTGCAGACGATACCAAGTTAAGCAGGGCAATAACTTCTCCGCAGGATGTGGAAACCTTGCAAAAAGATCTGAACAAATTAATGGGGTGGGCGACTACATGGCAGATGAGGTTCAATGTATAAAAATGTAAAATAATGCATTTGGGTGGCAAAAATATGAATGCAATCTATACACTGGGGGGAGAACCTCTGGGGGAATCTAGGATGGAAAAGGACCTGGGGGTCCTACTAGATGATAGGCTCAGCAATGGCATGCAATACTAAGCTGCTGCTAACAAAGCAAACAGAATAATGGCATGCATTAAAAAGGGGATCAACTCCAGAGATAAAACGATAATTCTCCCACACTACAAGACTCTGGTCCGGCCGCACCTGGAGTATGCTGTCCAGTTCTGGGCACCAGTCCTCAGGAAGGATGTACTGGAAATGGAGCGAGTACAAAGAAGGGCAACAAAGCTAATAAAGGGTCTGGAGGATCTTAGTTATGAGGAAAGGTTGCGAGCACTGAACTTATTCTCCCTGGAGAAGAGACGCTTGAGAGGGGATATGATTTCAATATACAAATACTGTACTGGTGACCCTACAATAGAAATAAAACTTTTTCGCAGAAGAGAGTTTAACAAGACTCGTGGCCACTCATTAAAATAAGAAAAAAGGTTTAACCTTAAACTACGTAGAGGGTTCTTTACTGTAAGAGCGGCAAGGATGTGGAATTCCCTTCCACAGGCGGTGGTCTCAGCGGGGAACATCGATAGCTTCAAGAAACTATTAGATAATCACCTGAATGACTGCAACATACAGGGATATACAATGTAATACTGACACATAATCACACATTAGGTTGGACTTGTATCTTTTTTCAACCTCGCCTACTATGTAACTATCACTGGAAGAAATAGTTCCAGATTGGTCTGTTGCTACCCTCTACATTCTGCGGAAGGAGCATTTGAATGACATTTAATGTAAACCTAACCTGTATATCTAATTGATTGAGGCCTTTATGTATCCTTGATATATTTCTTTCCTCAGTGCATATATATTTTTACACACACATACATATATACACACATATATATAATTTTGACATTACTAGTATTTCCACCGGCCCCATTGTGCTCCTCCTGCCATCAATCGCTGCCGCTGGTGTTAGCACCTTTTCTTACATCAGTTTTGGACCCTTTAGTAGTGTGCAATAGCTTGATTACATTCTATATACATGGTGAGTTTTATGTTCATGTTGTGTGCCCCTCGGTATAGTGCTCAGACCCTTATGAATATTCATTGAACATAATATTTGTTTTATATCTTTTTGCTACACATTTACTTTGATAACAGAAATGTTTATTTACGGTCATGCATACTTCATAAAAATTGCATAAAGAATTATTAGTAAGTTATTGTTGTTGTTTTTTTTTATTTTGATTGTATTTGTCTTTTTGTAGCTACATATTGCTGTATAAGCTCCTGAAGAAGCTGAAAAGTGAAACATGTCAAAATCATGCTGGTTACAGTAGCTACTTTATGTGTATATTGTACATGTGCACTGAATTGTTTTTATGAAATGTGGACAACATTCTTTGTTCCCCCCCCCGTTTTTTAAAACTTTGGACTCCAATAAAGAGGTTTTTAGAACAAAATATATTTTTGTGTGTTTTGGCACCATTAAAGATCCTGTTCCTTTAAAGCCCGTTATAGAGCACAGTGCTTGTGCGGTGTACGAAATAGCTGGCTGATCCTACCAATTTCTACTCTCCCTTCTGTGTGCAGACTCCCATGTATCGGGGCTGCGGAATCCTGACACCGGAGTCCTGACAGAGGCTTCTTACCATGTGATAATCGCGTGAACCAGGAAGTGCCGATAAACGGCATTCCTCGGTTCGCACTGACAGGGAGAGCCAATCGGCAGCTCTCCCTGTTAGGCGGGTCTGTGCTAATAATCAGCACATTGATTATCAGCGCAGCCCCCATGAGAGGTGTCCATTAGATGTGTCAGTGCCCAACAGCTACCAGCAGTGCCCCCTCAAAGTCTCTCAGTGCCCACCACAGTGCCAATCAGCGCCCAGCAGCAACACCTGTCAGTACATCATCAGTAAGCAGAAAAAAATGAGCCTCTAAGTGTAGAAGTTAAAACAGTTTAACATCCCCAGAGGGATTAAAAATACTTACAAAAATCAGAAGGTAAAGAAAGCTGGCGGAAGTGACTTAGTCCGAGACCAGGAAGAGAGGACCCGGAAATTATGTCGGCACTGAGGGACAGCAACCAGCCTGGACCGCAAACCGGACATGGTCATAAGAAAGGGACGCGTTTCAGAACTCTATCTGGTTCCTTTATCAACCTATGAGTTGAGTATTAGGTTGATAAAAGGAACCAGATAGAGTTCCGAAACGAGTCCCTTTATGACCACGTCCGGTTTGCGGTCCAGGCTGGTTGCGGTCATCATTTCCGGGTCCTCTCTTCCTGGTCTCGAACTACGCCACTTCCGCCAGCAGCCCCAGCGTCCTGGATACTCCACTGCTGACTGACTGGATTCGGTGTGACCACACATAAACAGCCTTGGGATTTTCTTCTGCTGTGAACCCTTCTGATGCTGAATAACCTACCATCCAACCATCTTCCATGATGTGCTTTCTTTACCTTCTGATTTTTGTAAGTGTTTTTAATCCCGCTGGGGATATTAAACTGTTTTAACTTCTACACTCAGAGGCGCCTTTTTTTCTGCTTGTGTTTCATAGAGACTGCTTCTATCTGTAAGTTGCAGTTGCAGTATTGAAGAAACATCACTATCATTGCCATCATCATTGGACTTTTGTTTTTACAGAGACATTGTCTGTTCTATCCTGAAGCTCTGAGCGCCCTAAAATGTTTATTTTTTTTTAATATTGCATCGGTACATCATCAGTGCTGCTCATCAATGCCATCTATTAGTGTCCATCAGTGCCATCTGTCACAGCTTGTCAGTGCCCATCAGTGCTGTCTATCAGTGCCAACTCAGCGCCCATCAGTGAAGGAGAAAACAAAATTTTATGACAAAACTAAGAAAAAAAAAAAAAAAAAAATTTTTTTTAAAAAAAAATGTGGGCGTTTTTTAGTTTGTTTAGCAAAAAATAAAAATCCCAGAGGTGATCAAATACCACCAAAAAAGCTCAATTTTTTGAAGAAAATGATAAAAATGTAGTTTGGGTACAGTGTTGTATGACCGCGCAATTGTCAAAGTACAGCGGTGAAAGCTGCAAAAATTGTCCTGGGCAGAAAGGGGGGGGGGGGGGGGGGGCTGGTTGGGGAGTGCCTGTTATTGAAGTGGTTAATCTTCAACTGCCATAATGCCGCACATGTGATCCATTATGACACCAGCCATTGGATGGTTTGACAGTTTGGTTGAGAGCACAACCAATGTGACAGCATTCTCGGCATGCCGGAAATATTAATATTTTTTGAAACTGTTAAATCGATGGGTTTACTTCCACTTTAATACAGAAAGAAACTGTTTTTTTTTTTTAAATAACACACAGGCACTAGGATGCAGCTTTTTATCTGACAGAGGGGATGATATAAAGATCACATAGTGGCTTAACAACCACTTTAATATCCCCTTCTGTTCTAAAATTCTTTGAAAATAAATAATTTTGGGATGAAGGTGCCTTTGATCCAGTGTTGCCAACCGTCTGTATTTTTACTGGCAGCCAGTAAAAAACAGGCAATTGTCGTCTGCCAGTAAAAGGTTGCCAGTAAAAAATATGGCTCTGATGCTCGGCTTGTTTCGGAGTTGGCTGAGACCATCGCAGTGCCTGCTACAGTGTGATTGGGCAGCTCTGGCAGAGGCGGTGCCTGAGCATGTCATGTGATGTCATGGTGCAATGCAGCCAAGCAGAGCGGCCGGAGCCTCGTGTGCGGGTCTGCGGTATTGGAGCAAGACAAGCTGCTGTTTAGACTGAAGGGAGCGTTTGGCTTGGAGAGAGACTGTCACTGTGACTCAGGAGGGGACGTGTTGTGTCAGTGAGGTCTCATCATCATCTGTGCTGCTGCACACTGCTGTCAGTGTCACTGTGAGAGTCAGTTTTATGTGAGTGTGCGCCCATTCTAATTTCTTGCCCTCCTGAGTCCTGTCCCTGAGCTACTTACTATATCAAAAATAAAATAAATATATTTTTTGCCTTATCTACTTTAAATCATATTGCATATTGTATTTGTAGCCTAAATACTCTGATTTGCACTTAAAACTGTAATTTTGTAACTTATGTAAGTGCCAGTAAAAACTTGGTTGTGCCAGTAAATTTTGGGTGTTGTGCCAGGAAATTTCAATCGTGTAGGTTGGCAACACTGCTTTGATCCATGAGTGTAGGTGACTTATCCAGAGTACTTTTTGTATCTCTCACTATCCATATTACTTACCAATCTCGATGTCTGTATCCCGGTGATGTCCATTGGCTTTACAGCCGGAACCAAAACATCCAACAACGGCTCTGAAACAGCTGCGCACAAATGCCCGGGTCCTCTTCATTTTGGGGGGCTTTTTGATTGGTATATCTGCAGGCTGGTCACCGATACCTCCTACCATAAGTGCCCTTCCTTTGCCGGGTTTCTCTTTGGTGTTTTTCAGAGAAAGAAGCTGATTACATTTAAAAATCGGTATTCTAAAATTATTTATAATAAAGAAACACGCTTTAAGTGTACAATATGAATCGCAATGAAATTGAATTAAAATCAAAACCAATTAAAAAAAAAAAAAAGATTTTTTTTTTTAAGTTTTTTAAAAATCGCTAAACCAAATTTTTTTTTTAACCCTCCCTCTCCCCGTTTTTAACCCTTTCACTACCAAACCAGGTTTTTTTCTCCATTTCTCCCCCATATGTTAAAGCAGAGTTCCACCCACTCCTTGGCATCCGAAACTGCTGTGTGCTGAAAACAATTTGGCATATATCTTTTTTTTTTTAAACTCACTGTTATAATGAAGATTGAAATCTTCATTTGCTCCTCTGGGCCGCGGCCAAGCACTTCATTCCCTCTGTGCAATACCTCCTGAGAGATGTTTGTCATCAACCCCAGGAGGCAATAGGCAAAACAATATAACAAGTATAGGCGCAAAACAAGTCAGACATCATAAAAATTCTGATACAAATCTGCTTTTAAAAAAAAAAAAAAAAAAAAGGAAGTAACGATAAAAATAAATAGAGTCTGATCAGTCCATAAAAATATCGGCTAAAAGAGTCTATTTAAGAATGGTGACAAAGGAAAAAAAGCATCCAAAAAATGCAAACAGGGCTGCCATCATGATAGGGTAGAAACCAATTCCTCAGCTGCAACAAAACACAAGTAGAGAGGCGCCTCTGAGTGCAGTATTTTAGAAATAATACTTTTAATAATAGATGTAGATCAACTCACATTTTGTAGGAATAAAACAGGCATGGTATTAATAATACAGCGACGCATCCCCGAGTCCTAAGCAGTGTGGATTCCTTGCTGACAACTGAGATCTCACAGTTGTCAGCAAGGAATCCACACTGCTTCCTTGAGTTGCTCTACATCTATTATTAAAAGCGTTACTTCTAAACTACTGCACTCAGAGGTGCCTCTCTACTTCTGTTTTGAGGCCATAGGCATAGCTGGGCCATAGCATCGCATTATTTCAAAACCGTAAATGACGCGATGCAAAGAGGCGGCCAGCGTCATTTTTGAAAAAAAGGGTAACCAGGCTTTTGTTGCCATGGTTACCAAAGCTTCTTATACACAGTGATGGGCAGTGGGGGAGGCGGCTGGAACATCTTGGCTCTGATTACATACAGAGCCCGGGGGAGGGGACAGACTTCACGAATCATTTACTATGTACTATGATGGGGGCACTATGAAGGGGGGGGGGGGTGGAAAGTATGATGGGGGCAAAATGATGGGGCAATATGATGGGGGAAGTATGATGGGGGGGAGGGGGGAGTATGATTGTGCAGTTTTGATGGAGCAATATAGGGCAGCTACTGCACAAAAAGGTAATTAATTACTTTTTTAACCGCTTGCTATCCGCGCTATAGCCGAATGACGGCTACAGCGCGGACCTGCATTCCCGGGAGGCCGTCATATGACGGCCTCCCCTGTGCACGTGCCCTGCGCGCGCCCTGCAGGGCGCGCGTGGAGCGCGCTGTGATCACCGAGTCACTGAGACTCGGGTGATCACCGATCTGTGTAAGGGGCCGGTCCCGGCCCCTTACCATGTGATCAGCTGTCAGCCAATGACAGCTGATCACATGATCAAAACAAAAGCTCTGTGATCGTTTTTTTTTTCTCCTCGCGCTGACAGTGCGAGGAGAGAAAAAAGCCGATCACCGGCTCAGCTGCAAGGGACATCGGTCCCGAAGAGGAGGAGGCAATAATGCCTCAATAGTGCCTTAATTATGCCACCAGTACCCCCTGCCAGTGCACCCAGACATTACAACATCACAGTGCCCACAGTGCCCACCAGTGCCACGTATCAATGCCCATAAGTGCCACCTATCAATGCCTACAGGTGCCACCTATCAATGCCCACCAGTGATGCCAATCAGTGCCACCTAACAGTGTACAAGATCAGTGCCCATTATTGCCACCAATCAGTGCCCATCACTGCCACCCATCAGTGCCCATTGGTGCCGCCTCATCAGCGTACATCAATGAAGGAGAAAAATTACCCTTTTAAAAAATTTTATAACAAAATATAAAAAAAAAAAAATTTTTTTTTTTAAAAATTCGGTCTTTTTAAATTTTTTTAACAAAAAATAAAAATCGCAGAGGTGATCAAATACCACCAAAAGAAAGCTCTATTTGTGGGGAAAAAAATGATAAAAATTTCATTTGGGTACAGTGTTGTATGACCGCGCAATTGTCATTCAAAGTGCGTCAGCGCTGAAAGCTAAAAATTGGTCTGGATAGGAGGGGGGTTTAAGTGCCCGGTAAGCAAGTGGTTAAAAGATGCTAATTGTAAATGATAGTGTATATATATATATATATATATATATATATATATATATATATATATATATATATATATATATATATATATATATATATATATATATATATATATATATATATATATATATATACACACACATACATATACATATATATACACATACATATATATATACATATATATATATATATACATACACACACACACACACACATACACACACATATACATATATACACATACGTATGTACACACACACACACACACTCTGCACGGAAACAAGGGATATCATTTACAATTAGCATCTTTTAAAAAGTAATGACCTTTTGCAGGAGCTTTTTTTATTTCTAGATTTATGATCTTCCTGGTTCCTGGAGGGGGAGGAGAGGTTTCCATAGCTAAGGGGCGGCAACTTCCTCTGACACTGCTGTTGCTATAGGAACCCGACCTACAATCTATTACACTGCTTGTGCTGCTCTGAGCATGTGCGAGATCTGGAGGTGCATGCTGGGTAACCAGCATGCATGGAATACAGGAAGAGATACAGTCTGGCTTCAGATGCCCACACATGAGATGGCCACGGCCTGCTGGGACTGGGACAAAAGAAATCAATGGTGCAAAAATACAAAACAGACCCTAGTTTACAGCATACCTTTACTAGAATACATTAAGCATGAGGACTATAGGGGGATTTTTATCTAAAAAATAAAAAAATTTTGGCCGGAACACCGCTTTAAGCTGGAATGTGAAATAAGACTGAACACGCCACTCGCACCCGTCCTTTTTACCACCGAACCCACAAACCATCAGTCCACCCAAACACAGTGTACAACATTTATTAACATAATTACACAAGGAATCGTTTATTGCAACAATGCTTCCTTAAAAAGCCTTCTCGTCCGGACAATTTAAAAAGCAGAAAACGACGACAGGTCCTTGGACATTGAATCAGTGCAAGATCCGAATTCCCAGAGTCCTCCAGACTGACCGACAGTGCAACAAGCTCGGACTTAAAGGCTTACTCCGCTCAGTAACTAATAGTTTTTATGTCGGCCTCCAGCACGTTGAATCACATGCCCGCCTTTTTAGAGTTCTTGGGGTATTTATTGGCGAGATCCCCTGCCCTACCAAAAATGTACACTTCCACTCAAATGCCAGGACAGGGCCAGAGGGACAAGATGGTGGAGACACAAACCAATGCTGGGAGATCTCTCCTCTGGAATCTCACGAGATAAGATGCCATTCGATGAGGCAACGCAACAGAGTCCACCCAACCCTGCAATATCAGTTCAGGGTGGAATAATAAAAACAAAAAAAAAACAAAACAAAAAAAAACAAAAAACAGTCCCAGTGCTGAAATGTAGACAAATACAGGCTGTGCAATGTGTGCCAACTCCACATTATTATGTAGCTCTGAAGAGTCCTTGGCCTGATATGATAGTTTTGACAAACACCCAGTGCTGACAAACTAGCTGACAGACTACAACTCCCAGCATACACCACAGCAAGGGCAGTATCATGAGCAATTGTCCATTACGACAGCAGGGACCTCTAAACGGCAAAGAGAGACCTAGAGCAGCCAACATGCGATGTGGCAGATGGAATCGCTGAGTCGCTCCCCGTAGTTTGTTGCTCGCATGCCAAGACAGCTTGTGGCTTGGTGGTTGACACAGTGGGCCCCCTGGGGGACGACTGCACAGCATTGAAATGATTTATGTTCCTTTATAGACAATACAGAGCCCATGCTTGGCGTCAGTAGGGATAATTCCCAGAGCTCGACTTGTGTAGACTCCATCGATCCCGAAGATGTGACCGAAGATTTCAGGAGGAACGTCTATCGCAGAAGGTTTTCATCGAGCGATCCCCTTTGAGTGCTTTTCAAGTGGCGGATGCCCCCCCCGAGATCCTTGTATTAAATCCAGCCAATAGCCAAACCCCCTCCTACTGTCTGTTATCTTTGGACACAGTGTGTGCAAACCAGTTCACTTTGGTCTTCCAGCTTTCCCGCAGCGCCTCGTTAAACTTCACCCGGAAATGTTTCAGGGCTTCATCGTCACTTTTTCCCAAAGCTAGAGAGTCCTGAGAGAGAGAGAGAAAAAAAAAAAAAAAAAAAGGGGATGAAATCACTGAGCAGACATTTACATCTTTGTTAGTTCTGTTTGAGAATATTAATCTGTGTAAAATGCACAGAAGAAATCCAAAGGAAAACCTAAGCAAACAACTGCCAAAGGATGGGTGCTTTTGTTCAGCCAGATTTGCGATCCCCACAACCAGACAGGTGACTCCCCTATTTCCTGCTTTACAGTTTTCTGGGTCGACTCTCCAGTCCCATTCCACTCCCAGGGCAATGAACGGTTATCACACTGTTGATTCATTATCCAATGAGTAGGTGGATGGGCAAGACTAAAAATTGGGTGCGGTATCATTATGGTTTTAGGGTCTGATGGGGAAGCTGCAGCCATTCACAGTGAAGAGCTGCGGCTTCCTCACCAGACCCGGAGACATGATTCGTCCAAGTGCTTATATAGAATTACTGCCCATGAGCTGACGTTCGTGGTGATACCTCACATGTGTGGGACGATCGCGGTTTGTGTGTGCGGGACCAACACGTGCTTTCACCTTTGCACGGAAGGACGGAGGCAATTTATTTTTTTCAATTATTAGTTAACATTTTTTTTTTTTATGTTTACACAGTTGCTTTAAAAAAAAAAAAAAAAAAAAAAAAAAAAAAAAAAAAGAAAAGAAAAACATTTTTTTTGATCACTTATTACTGTACTGTCAAAGAATGTAAACATCCTTGTGACAGTAATAAGGCAGTGACAGGTACTCTTTACGGAGAGATCTGAGGTCTATAAGACCCCAAATCCCCTCCCCCTCTGCACTTAAAAGCATTCAAAAACACCAAAATCTGTGTTTTTGAATGCTTTAGATTTTTAAAAACTGGTGCTGATGGTTTCCGGAAAGTGGAAGTGATGTCATGTCATTGCTGCCGGTTTACAGTTACGAACAGCCAATTCTGGCTTTGCTTGGCTGTCTGGCCAGCCGGCAGACGTGCCAGCTGGTCACTTGCATCTCCTGGTGGGACAGGACAGCCCAGGAGAGACACGGAAAGTGGCAGGAGGACTTCCCCTCCCGCTGCTTGTAATATTAATCTAGCGGCTAGTAAGCCGCTCTGATGGCTATCGCAAGAGAGCCAACCTCCAGCTCTTAAAAAAAAAAAAAAAAAAAAAAAAAAGTAAGCAAACAAACACACACACACACACACACACACACACACACACACACACTACCAGGGTGAGGTCAGCAGCTGGTATCGTTCTTGGTACAACCAGGAACTACACCGGAATGGAATCATCCCAGTACAACCAGCGAAAGGACGGGAAATAGTTAAAGAGACGCCTCTGCACGACTGCCTGGGGGAAGTGCCGCCCCCCTGAAAAATGTCACCCAAGGCAAACAACTTGGGCTCCCCCTACTCACAAGGCACCTGTCATCTTGATTCATTATCCAATGAGAAGGCGGCGCAACAGGAGTCATCCTACTCGCTGCACAGTGAACCACACAACTATGTAAGCCTAAGTCCTGCCTCTGGCGCCACAAACCCCACCCCTTAAAAGGCCAAGTCTTCCTTTTGCAAAAAAAAAAAAAAAAAAAAGTAGTAAATGCAGCAATACCGATTTGTAATGAACTATGTGCATTTACTACTTTTTTTTTTTTTTTTTTTTTTTTTTTAGCAACGATGCAATGGAGCTTACTGAGCATTGTGCTTTTGATCAGTACGAATTAAACTTTCCCCTCACCCTCAGGCCAGCATGGAGGTACAAACCTGAAGAAGCAAGTGTGGCTTGGACCAGTGGTTCTCAACCTCAGTACTTAAGTACCCCCCAATGGGCCATGTTTTCAGGTTTCCCTTTATTTTGCACAGCTGCTTTCAATCCATATCAATGACAAGGTATTGATAGGAGCTATTTTATCTAAGGGAAGTTCCCAAAACATGGCCTGTTGGGGGTACTTGAGGGCTGAGGTGAAGAACCACTGGCTTGGACTATAGAGTGGGGAGAGGAAGGCGGGTTTGCTGACACTCCCTGCATAGTACTGTTGACACAGTGGAAAATGGGACTTGTAGTAATGATAGTAAGGCCTCGTGCACACTAGACTCTTTTGAACGCTTTTCTTCTGATAGGAGAAAAGCAGCGTTAAAAACACACCTAAAGCCATGTTTTTCAAACGCATTTAGACACGTATGGGCATGTCAAGGGTTTACACATGTATTCCTTTTTATTGGCCAGAGTATTCATTTATTCTGGCAATTGAAATTAATAAATGCACCCATCGTTTAGGCACGCTTACACGCATTTAGGCACATTGGGGAGTTTTCTCTGCCCGAGAGTTCCTCCTGAACGCAAATTTGGTGTGTTCGGATTTCTACCTCTAAACATCCGTGCTTCTAAAAGCCTATGTGTGCATGGACACAGGCTAACAGAGGAGCATTTAGACACCTTTCACACTGTGCCGCCTAGGGCGTCAGCGATAAAGCAGCGATATTCGGTCGCTAGCGGGGCGGTTTTAACTCCGAAAAGGAGTTAAATTCGCACGCAAAATGTGTAGCAGCGCTGCCCCATAGGTTTCAATGGGGAGGAGCGGTGAGTTCACTGCTTCTTCGACACTCCAAAGAAGCTGCTGGCAGGACTTTTTCGGACGCCCTGCCAGTGCACTGCTCCAGTGTGAAAGCCCACTGGAGTGAATGAAGACGCTTTTTTCAGGCGCTATTTTTAGCGCTGTAGCGCCTGAAAAACGCCTGCAGTGTGAAGGGGGTCTTAGGGGCATGAAAAAAAAAAAAAGAAGGAGGCAAACACCTGTAAAAATAGGCATTTGGTAATCTTGGGCTTGGATGACAGCTGTGTGGCCGGAGCCATGCACAGCTGCATTATATTTTTTTTTTTCAAATGGGATTTGGGAATGGTGTTTTAGATCATGTTTTATATTACAACCTTAGGCTCCATGCACCCTAAAGAAAAAAATACAAATAAAATAAAACATGAACCTCGCAGCAGCTTTTGAGCATTTTTTTTTTCTGCTTATAAAAACAAATAGTGTTATCCTATGTGTCCATGCACACTAGAAGCGTTTTTGGAGCTTAAAGTACAACTAAAATGCACAATAAGACAAGTTCAGGCGCAAGTGACTGAAACCAAAATTTCCATCATGTCTTTGGTAGGCTGACCATACACTATACAAATTTTCTTGTTCAACTTTCCTTTATATTTACCAAAACCTTATGGAGGTCAAACCTAAACACTTTCAATTTGTGTACAATCAGGCAGGTCCTTGCACTACTAGTTGAAGGTAAATCTAAAAGGAAATTGAATAAGACAATTGTATAGTGTATGGCCAGCTTAAATATAACGGGCAAATGCAAGGAAATGTGGGAAGGGGCGAGTACAAGGAATATGCAACAATATATAAATAAAAATGTCCAATTCGGTATGGATCCACAGCTCAGGGCTGCCATCATAGGGGAACAGAAACTGTGTTCCAGTGCACTGCAATAGACAAAAAGGGAGAGGCGCCTCTGGGTGTAGAAGTATAACAAATTTATTACACACAAACAGTAGGCAACTCACATTTAGGAGGATAACAGAGTGAGGGGGGGGGGGAGGTGTCATCAGTGGATGTTCCGATCCTGCATGGGGGGCGCTGCGTTTCCTGCGTGGGTAACGGTGGACGAGGAAACGCAGCGCTCCCCATGCAGGATCGGACCATCCACTGATGACAACCCCCCCCATCCCCCCCCTCACTCTGTTGGGACTTACTAGATGCCTTTTTTATCCTCCTAAATGTGAGTTGCCTACCGTTTGTGTAATAAATTTGTTATACTTCTACACCCAGAGGCACCGCGCCTCTCCCTTTTTGTCTATAACTAAATGCAAACCTTCCTTTTTGAGTTTTGAATGCGGTGTAGAGGTATTAGAGCCCCTGTCAGTTTTTATTACTGTCTGTGCCCCCGTTAAGGAGATTCATCCTCTCCATTTGTCCTGTTTGCCATTATCATAGAAAGTAAAAGAAAATCCAAAATTCTGGGTTGTCCCCACAAAAATAGAGTGGAAATCTTCCAATGGGGACACTATTTCTGGTGACCCGGGGGTTTCCATGGAATTCCCCTAATTTGCAGGGATTTTCTCTCACTTTCTGTTTTAGCTATGGGACAGGAAGTGAAGGGAAATCTCCCCAATGGAACACAGATGGTGGGGGAAGAAAAAAAAAAAAAATTGTGTCTATAGTTCTACTTAAAGCTGGGTTCCACCCAAAAGTGTAACTTCCGCTCATTTGTCTCCTCTCCCCCTCAGGTGCCACAATTGGCACCTTTCGGGGGGAGGGGGAACAGGATACCCGTTTGACAGGTATCCTGTTCCCACTTCCTGGAGTCCGGGCCGCGGCCCATGACATCACCGCGGGGCTCCCTCTTCCTCCTCCTCCTCCTCTCCCTGTCGCTAGGCCAGTAGGAGAGAGGAGCAGGGCCTCGCGCACGTGCAGTAGGGTTTCACGGCGTGAAGCCGTAAGGCTACATTGCCAGGTACCCTTACCCGCAATGGTGGCAGCATCACCCAACAGCTGATGGAAACCTCAGCTGCGGTGCCAACATTGCGGGACTCCAGGACAAGCCAGCAGCTGCAGTATGTGTAGCTGTTGGCTTTTCATTTTTTTTTTCTTGGGCGGAACACTGCTTTAAGGCTGGGTTCACACCAGGAGATTGTAACTGGCTCTCTATTGAGACGAATCACATATCTCCCATTGTGGCTGCGGAGCGGCTGTGCATCTTTGGCTCCGTTTCAGGGTCGAATTCAGGCAAAAATTTGGCCCCAATTGGTCCCTGAAATGGAGAACAGGGACTCACCAGACCCCTGCTGCGAGCCACATATTAGGTGTGAACTCAAGCTTCTAGGAGCAGTAAAAAAAAAAAATTGGGCTTTTTTGGGAACGATTTACTGGCAGAAAAAAAATGCTGCAAAAAGCTGGCACAAAAACACAAGGGTTATTCATCCAGCGTTTTTCTGGCTTTTTTTTAGCTAACAGTGTGCATGGAGCCCACATGTGGGTGTAACATGAAGCGTGCTATAAAATGTGGACTTCGCTTTTAATACTGTAGGTTACCATGCAAGTTATAAGGTTTTTAGCTTGTGAGAGTTTGTAACCCAGAGCGGCACATGGAGATGCAGCATAGCAGCTGGGAACTCTGCCATGGCAGAATGGAAAATGTGTCACCTTGAGATACTGGATGTCCTTGGAACAGGTGAGCTCAGGCAGACCGGCTGCTGTCATCAGTGCAAACAAATTAAGGAAGAGAGTGCCGTGGCACCGCAGGATCATGTAGGCCTTTTCACAGTATACTCGAAACCTGTAGGAGCAGAAAAACAGACATCAATGACCAGATTATAACCTTTCCAACAAATGGCACTGCAGGGTCTGGTACTAAACATTGACAGGAGAAATAGACTTCAGACTGTAAAAGCCACAGATCCGGTCACATCGTTACTTTGTTATTCTTCAAAAGAGGAAATTAGATTGTTACAAATAAAGGATGTTTTAGAGAATATGAAGACATAATAGGATCAGGGGAGATAACAGGCTTCCCTCTCACCTCTCAAACTTCTCGCTGTTGCTGGTCTTCCCTTGTTGAATGACGTGCACAAAATCGTACGTAAGGATGAAGGGAACCCGCTCTCGCTTAATGCCAAACTTGCTCTTAAAATTACCCAGAAAGTGGCCAAAATCTATGTGAAAGAGCTGCAAAACAATAGATTTATATACAATTATTGATGGAAGTAAAAACAGGTAGTTAGCAATTTGTTTATGGCGTATAAAGTGACCACACATCCCCTTCTTTCCTTGTTGCTCTCTTGGACATACCAGGATTAGACGGCTCATTGATCCCTCCCAGGCTGCGAGGCTTCCAAGCCTAAGCTCCCAGCAAAGCCCCACCCACGTCATTCACAACAGTTCTGTGTCATTTGACAGTTGAATATTTTTTTTTTAGCAAGGAACACACATTCCACAATATTAATTATGCTACCAACATTAGTGTGCGCTGCAAATTGCCTCCAGCATTCCTCCTGTTTCTTCTTGCTGGAAGCAGCCATTTTGCTGAAGCCCGGAGCAGCAGTAAATTATAAAGCGGAGTTAAACCCATCGATTTAAACAGCTTAAAAAAAAAAAAGGTATGCCAGGATAGCCAACTGTCACATTTGCTTGTGCCCTCAACAAAAAACTGTCAAACCATCGAATGGCTGGTGTCATAACGGATCACATGTGCAGTATCATGGCAGTTGCAGATAAAACAGAAGCAGCTTCCTTGGCTGTAAAGTATAGAAGGGTTTAAAGAGGAAGTAAACCCTGATGGGTTTACTTCCTCTTTGTTTCCCCGCAAAGGTAAAGCATAATGGGCTACTATGCATCGCATAGTAGCCCATTATGTGTCACTTACCTGACACAGGAGCCTGCGATGTCATCGCTGTCCCCTCTGCTACGGAGCGTCCATCTTCTTTCTGGGTATCATGGCCCCGGCGATATGATTGGCCGGAGCTGCGATGACGTCACCCCCGCGCATGCGCACGGGAGCCGGCACTAACGGCATATCGCCGTTATCAGCGGCATGCTCAGTGCGCCTGCGCGCCGCTGTTTACGGCGCATGCGCCATAGACAGCGGTGCCTGTCTTTTTGCAAATATCTCCTAAACCGTGTAGGTTTAGGAGATAATTATTATAATACAGTATTTATATAGCGCCAACAGTTAACATAGCGCTTTACAACTTGAGGGTAGACAGTACAAATACAATACACTTTAATACAGTAGGAATCAGAGGGCCCTGCTCCTTAGAGCTTACAATCTAAAAAGGGAAGGTTACACGAGATACATACAAGATGTAATAACTGTGGGTGATGTGCTGATTGTGAAGATAAATGTACAGTTATTAGGTGGGGGCCAGATAGGCTTCTCTGAAGAGATGAGTTTTCAGGGATCGTCTGAAAGTGGATAAAGTAGGAGAAAAATCGGATGGGTTGGGGTAGAGCATTCCAGAGGATGGGAGAGGCTCTGGAGATATTCCTTGGACCTACAGGTAAGCCTTAATCTAGGCTTACCTGTAAGTCAAAGTGGTCTGTAAGGGTTTACAACCACTTTAATTCTGCTTTAAGGCTGTCGGCAGATCGGCCTCTACAAATTCGGCAGTGCCTAAAAATGGAGAACAACTGAGCATGTGCAGAGCAGGGTGAGACAGTGTATTACTGGGCATTTAAACAGGATAGACACTTTTTATGTTTTACATATGCTATACCTGCAAAAGGGGCCAGCCTGACGTGATCTAGCAGGACTTAAAGCTGAACTTTACACATAATTTTTTTTTTTTTCAAATCAAAAGTAGTTCTTTAGCAAGGAACATATATTCCACATTAATAATTATGTGTCCAAAACAAGTGTGCTGCAAATTGCCTCCAGCATTGCTCCTGTTTCTTCTTGCCGGAGGCCGCCATTTTACTGAAGCCCAGAGGCCCTGAACAGCAGTAAACCATAACGTGGAACTAAATCCATCAATTTAAAAGCGAAGTATGGGTTTCTGTTTTTTTTCAGAATCATATTAACCTAGGTGGATGCAGCATCAGTCCGAAGCTGCATCTGT
>JBBGZY010001586.1:60000-75000 GCA_037952925.1 Lithobates clamitans | reverse complement strand
CCACCATGCTTCACTGTTGGGGCTGTATTGGACAGGCGATGCCTGGTTTCCTCCACACATACCGCTTAGAATTAAGGCCAAAAAGTTCTATCTTGGTCTCATCAGACCAGAGAATCTTATTTCTCACCATCTTGGAGTCCTTCAGGTGTTTTTTTTAGCAAACTCCATGCAGGCTTTGTGTCTTGCACTGAGGAGAGGCTTCCGTCGGACCACTCTGCCAGAAAGCCAAACTGGTGGAGGGATGCAGTGATGGTTGACTTTCTACAACTTTCTCCCATCTCCCGACTGCATCTCTGGAGCTCAGCCACACTGATCTTTGGGTTCCTCTTTACCTCTCTCACCAAGGCTCTTCTCCCCCGATAGCTCAGTTTGGCCGGACGGCCAGCTCTAGGAAGGGTTCTGATCGTCCCAAACGTCTTCCATTTAAGGATTATGGAGGCCACTGTGCTCTTAGGAACCTTAAGTGCAGCAGAAATTTTTTTGTAACCTTGGCCAGATCTGTGCCTTGCCACAATTCTGTCTCTGAGCTCTTCAGGCAGTTCCTTTGACCTCATGATTCTCATTTGCTCTGACATGCACTGTGAGCTGTAAGGTCTTATATAGACAGGTGTGTGGCTTTCCTAATCAAGTCCAATCAGTATAATCAAACACAGCTGGACTCAAATGAAGGTGTAGAACCATCTGAAGGATGATCAGAAGAAATGGACAGCACCTGAGTTAAATATATAAGTGTCACAGCAAAGGTTCTGAATACTTAGGACCATGTGATATTTCAGTTTTTCTTTTTTAATAAATCTGCAAAAATGTCAACAATTCTGTGTTTTTCTGTCAATATGGGGTGCTGTGTGTATATTAATGAGGAAAAAAAAAAAAGAACTTAAATGATTTTAGCAAATGGCTGCAATATAACAAAGAGTGAACAATTTAAGGGGGTCTGAATACTTTGTCCCCATTGTAGAACAAAAAAATGATTACTACTGCAATATCTGCAGATCTGAAGCGGGCAACGCTGCAGATATTGCAAAAGGCCATTCAGAGCAGAGCACATGCTAAAAAATGTTTTAATTAAATGCCAACGTGAATGTTCTACGCGTTTGCGAATCACACGGTCAGTCCCTGTTGTGTAATGAACACTGCACCCCTATAGACTTCTGGGCAAATTGTTGCCAGAGCAACAAAATATATTTTTTCAAGGTGAAACATTCTACACAGCAGGCTAACTGTGTGGACTTCAGAGCCAAATTACTGGAGCATGGGGAAATCATGACTTTAAAAACGGAGACGTCTGCTACAAAAAATAAATAATAATAAAAAAAAAAATACGTGCCAGGAGGGTTCCTGGCAGACCAATCAATCACTCACCCTGGATTCTTGCTCTTTAACCAGTTCAGAAGTGCATCCTTGTTGAAGGCCGCAGTAGCTGCCATGTTACTCTTGTTACGCTGGATGTTTGCGATCGTATCAGAACGCATGACAACTTCAATGAGGCCGGTCTTGTCTCCAGTCGACAGGCAGCCGTAAGGTGTGACCCTGTACAGACAAAAGCAGGCAGTCAATAGAGATGTTGCCATCCGCCCTCTCTCATGCTGTATAGTTTTTGCACTGAATACTAGGGGTGCAAATCTTGAAGAGAAATTACAGGCAATACGTAAAAAAAAACAAAGCAGTAAGCTACTAATGCTATCCAGGAAACGCAGTTATTGTATAAATAAATGCTACTGATCGTAAGACTATGATAATGTACCGTCATCCTATAAATTTAGGAAAAAACAAAAGGCTGAGGGTCTAAGGCAACTATGGACTCTCATGGTATGGCAAGTACTTACATACACATTTGTATAAAAATATATAAATTTATTGAAACAAAGACTTGATTAAAAAAAGGTCCTAAGGAGAGGGCATATACAATACATATAAATTCATTCTCTGAACAAGAACTGAACGATTGGACGTGCATCTTAAAATAGTTTTTTGGCTGACGCTACACTTAAAAAAAAAAAAAAAAAAAAAAAAAAAAAAAATGCACCTGTTCCGACTTACAGATTCAACTTAACAAACCTACAGACCCTATCTTGTTTGTAACCCGGGGACCGCCTGTAATGACTCTGGAAACATACTCCTGATGAAGCAGTTACACCGCAAAACATGTCGAGTTTGAACTGACCTAGGACGACATTCCGATTCCTTCCCTGGATGGATGCACGTCCAATTGTTCAGTTCTTGTTCAGAGAATGAATTTATATGTATTATATATTCCCTCTCCTTAGGACCTTTTTAATCATGTCTTTGTTTCAATAAATTATATATATTTTTAAATACAAATGTGTATGCAAGTCCTTACCGTACCATGAGAGTCCATAGTTGCCTTAGACCCTCTGCCTTTTGTTTTTCCCACAGTTACTGTACACTTAAGTCAGAAAGATCATTTAAAGCTGCCTAAGGAAAAAAAAAAAAAAGGGGAAAAAAAAAAAAAAAAAAGAGAAGTGTAAAAAGTTCCTCACCTGAGGTCCAGCCCCTCCTTCTTCCACAGAACATCCATAAGCCGGATCATCTGTAGCGTCAGCATATCCTGACGAAGATCTGTGGGGAATAGAGGACACAGTGTGAAGTTAATGAACTGAGACACTTTTATGCGGCGGTACTTCTTGGATGAACCTAGACACCCTAATCTAATATATGGCGAGGGCCTTCACACATGAACCTTGACAATCACATACATATAGGCCTTGATGGGTGAACCACGACATCCTCATGCATAGCGGGTCTTCCCAGATGATCCTAGACAGCCTCATATAATTTGCCTTCCAAGACGAGCGTCTCATATAGAGAGTGGACCTTCCAAGGATGAATGTAGACACCCTCATACATGGTGGGCCTTCCAGGATAAACCTAGACAGCTTTCTATATTGCCAGGCCCTACTGGATGAACCTAGACAACAACCTCATATATAGTGGGGGCGTTCTCGGATTAACGTAGACACCATCATATAAGGTGAACCTTCCCAGGTAAACTTGGAGACCCTTATATACGGTAGACCTTTCTGGGTGAACTTAGACACCGTCATATGGTGGAGGCCTTCCAGGATGCACCCAAACGTCCTCCATATATGACAGATCTTTCAAGATAAACCTAGACAGTCTTGAATACAGCTGGCCTTCTGAGATTAACCTACACACCCTCATATATAGTAGGCTTTCCTGGATGAACCTAGACACCCTCATATATTGTAAGGCCCATCTTGGATATATCTATACACCTTCATGTAAGGCGAGGGCCTGCTTGGGCGAGTCTGGACACCCTCCTATATGGGTAGAGGCCTTCTTGGATGAACCTAGAAATCCTATATGGCAGGCCTTCCCAGATGGACTTAGACACCTTCATACAGTATATTGCAGGCCTTACTGGATGAACCTTAACACCCTTATTTATAGCAGGGGCCTTCTTGGATGAACCTATACACTCTCGTATATGACAGACCTTCCCAGAATAACCTAGACACCCTCAAAAACAAACTTTCTTGGATGAGCCTAGACATACTTATATATGGGGAATCTTCCCAGAAGAACTTAGACACCCTCATATGGAGGGCCTTCTCAGATGACCATAGACAACTTTATGTATGGCAGGCATTCAGGGATGAACCTAGACAACCTCATATATGGTGGGCATTCAGAATCAGCCTTACCGTCTCCATTCTTGAAGATGATGCCAACACGATTTCCCCCTGACATTTCATTATTGTATACAATCCACAGTGGCTTCATCTTGGATTCCATAAAAGTGCAAAGCTCCACACTGTGGAAAAGAATACGGTTTCTCAGATTATAGAAACAAAAACAAAAAAAGACCCCGATCAGCGTTTTATTTAAATATTTAATGAACAAACTGCTGAAGAGAACCAGTACCCAATTGAAACCTTTAAAAGCGAAAGAGGGAGACATTACAGGATGTCTGCTTTTTCCTTTAGTAAAATCGGGAAAAGCCTTTCATGCAATGCAATTCTCTGCATCAGTTTCACTTTGTTACCGGCAGCTTTAGCCCTGATTTAGACCAGTGCAACTTGTCATGTGATGTGACAGTTTAAAATTGCATGACAAGTCGCACCCTATTTGTGCCTATGGAACCGTTCAAATCTGTGCAACTCTGACTTGTACCGATTTTGAAAAGGTTCCTACACTATTGTGGGCGATTTCATGTGCGACTTGCATAGACATCTTTGCATGAAGCCGCACAGATGACGGCAAACTGCACATGAAATCGCACTGAAGTAACACGATTTCAAAGCTGCAATTAGTGTGAACCGGGGTTTAGATCTATGAGTATATTTAGACTGTTTTCAGATAATGGATCAGGCAACACAGCTCTTGCCACCAGCTTTAGGATGGAAAAAGTTTAAACTCTTTCTTTTTGAATCTCTTTAAAATTTGTTTGTTTATAAAAAGGGATCCCCATTTTATACAAAGTTGTTTTTACACTAATTAGCAGTGTGAAATCAATTGAATTTTAACCGCTTCCCGACCATGTCACGCAGATATACTGCGGCACAATGGCTCTCCTGGGTGAAATCCTGTACGGGTACATCCTACCGTTTTTCAGCCACCAGAGGGCGCGCCCGGTGCATGCTGGGGGACCCGATGCGTGTGGCCGGTCCATGCCGGCCACACGTGATCACGTGCACGAGCGCCAGCACGGAGATTTGTGTGTAAACACAAATCCCTGTGCTGTCAGAGGAGATGAGCTATATTGTTTGTTCCTACTAAGTAGGAAAAAAACGATACGTCTCCTCTCCTAGTCACTCCCATCCCCACACAGTTAGAACACAGTGAGGGAACACACAATTAACCCCTTGATTGTAGGGGTGCAATGGATCAAAAAACTCACGGTTCGGATCGTTCCTCGGATCAGGAGTCACGGTTCAGATCATTTTCGGATCAAAAAAAAAAAAAAAATCTCCCCCACTGTAATATCCACAATCTCCGTATTGGCAGAGTATTGGCAGAGCTGCCATCCCATCTCTCCCCTCCACTGTACAGATCAGTACACATAGGGGAGAGAGGAACCGGCGTCATGACATGACGCCGGTTTGTTACAAGTGATCGCTCCGTCATTTGACGGAGCGATCATGTGCTAAACGGGCGCCGGGTGTACCAAGATGGCCGCCGCTCCGGAGCTAGGCTGAAGCCGCGGCCTTTCCTATGGCCGAGGCCACAGTGCGCTCCGCGGATCGCGGGTGTCCCGTACGGATCAACCTCCGCGGATCGGATCACGGATCGATGACGATCCGTTGCACCCCTACTTGATTGCCTCCTACTGTTAACCCCTTCCCTGCCAGTGACATTTACACAGTAATCAGTGCATTTTTATAGCACTGATCGCTGCATAAATGCAAATGCTCCCAAAAAAAAAAAAAAAAAAAAAGTGTCAAAAGTCTCCGATCTGTCGTCGCAATACCGCTAAAAATTGCAGATCTCTGCCATTACTAGTTAAAAAAAAAAAAAAAAAAAACACAAAGGAAGACATAAAAATGCAATAAATCTTTCCCATAGTTTGCAGATGCTATAACTTTTGTTCAAACCAATCAATATACGATTTTTGCGTTTTTTTTTACCAAAAATATGTAGAAGAATATATATTGGCCTAAACTGATGAAAACATTTGTTTTTTTTTTTATTTTAGCAAAAAGTAAAAAATAGTTGCTTTTTTTTGTTATTAGAGGAAAAAATAAAAACCGCAGAGATGATCAAATACCACCAAAAGAAAGCTCTATTTGTGGGGGGGAAAAAAAAGGAAGCAAATTGTTTGGATACAGCGTCGCACAACCGCGCAATTGTCAGTTGAGGCGACGCAGTGCCAAATTGTAAAAAGTGCTGTGGACAGGAAGGGGGTGAAATCTTCCAGGGCTGAAGTGGTTAATGAGCACCTTCTTAAATGTGGTACTTATTTGTATTGGTATTTGCGGCCCTAGAAGCAACCTAGATGACTTTCCCAATGTGAACTGCCTCTGCCTGCATTATGTGGTATACAGCTATAAAGCCACTCCGATCAGCATGCTGATTGACTACTGCTACCTGGAGAGAGTACATCCCAGTTGCAGTAAAAAGTGACGTGTCCTCGATTTCTAGAAGCTGTCTAATTTGTCAGTAAACAGAGGCTTCTGAACATTCTCCATGAATTCTGGGATCAAGCTTCTTGTTGTCCAATGGTATACAAATCTCAACCAATGTTTGGCTATTTTTGATGCTCTTGCTTGGCGATAATATGCCCATAACTTTGTACTTACCAAACATCTGTCAGAATAAGGTTGGGGTCTAGAGGAGAATAGAGGTGGGAGAGCGGCTCCAGGTAGGTCTCCTGTCTCAAACACATGTGCATTGCCTCTTTGGCCTGGGCCTTTTCTTTTGTCTTTTGAACACTGGACCTCACAAAATCATTGAGACCCTTCAGCTTGGACAGAGCTTCCCCCTAATCCAAAGAAACAAAAAGCAAAAAAGGTGTCACATAACTGACCTAAAAAAAAAAAAAAGAGAAGGAGAAGGAGAAGGAGAAGGAGGAGAAGAAGAAGAAGAAGGAGGAGGGAAAAAAAAACCACGATTTTCTATGACACAGAAAAGGTATACAGAGGGGGCCAATTCTGTTAAACTCCACAAGGAACAAAAAAAAAGGGATCCACCTGCTTCATTAGAACCCTCATATGGTAGAGACTACCCCGGCAATATGCTTCAAGGATGAGACCGAACCTCAGGGCCACCGCGGGGACGTGCATCTCTGATCTGGAGGGGATGGACAGCAAACAAAAGTTGGAGATCAGAACAAACTGAATAGACACAAGAGGCCAAAAACAACGGGACTAGAATATGTACAGCAAATACTACACTAAGAAAAAATAATGGCTATTAACTTTTTGTCCTGTGTGAGTGAAGCACACGTTCATATAAAATATCTCCCTACCCGATTATCTCCTGAAATGCCCACAAAGTTATCCATGAATTATAGTAAAACCTTTTTCTACATAAACCAGCTTGTACAGTTAGCTGGACTACAGAAACCAGCCAGCACATCCTGGTTGACCAGTCAGTGCTTCTACAGTAATTCGGACTGGACCCCAAGAAACATTTTGGTCCACACCACTAGCCATTACCGGAGGTGCCAGAACAGGAAGTGGCCGATCTTGCGGTGGATCAGAGCTCTCTCCAGCAGGAAGATTGTCAACTCACAGTCTAGATAAGATTCATACTTGAGAACCTGAACCAGCTGCAGAAGATATTGGCACAGTTCTTCATTCCTGAGGAGAAAATGGGGGATATGGATCATTAGTTTTAGTCTGAATAAAAAGAACACATACTTCCTTTTGACGTTTCCAACTGGGTGTGCAGCTGCTAAACACATATCCTCCCTCCAGAGTGGCCCCCTGCCAGACGCCCCTCCTCCCTCCAGAGTGGCCCCCTGCCAGACGCGCCCCCTGCCTCCACAGTGGCCCACTGCCAGACGCGCCTCCTCCCTACACAGTGGCCCACTGCCAGACGCACCTCCTCCCTACACAGTGGCCCACTGCCAGACGCACCTCCTCCCTACACAGTGGCCCACTGCCAGACGCACCTCCTCCCTACACAGTGGCCCACTGCCAGACGCACCTCCTCCCTACACAGTGGCCCACTGCCAGACGCACCTCCTCCCTACACAGTGGCCCACTGCCAGACGCACCTCCTCCCTACACAGTGGCCCACTGCCAGACGCACCTCCTCCCTACACAGTGGCCCACTGCCAGACGCACCTCCTCCCTCCACAGTGGCCCACTGCCAGACGCACCTCCACCCTCCACAGTGGCCCACTGCCAGACGCACCTCCTCCCTCCACAATGGCCCACTGCCAGATGCACCACCTCCCTCCACAGTGGCCCACTGCCAGACGCACCTCCTCCCTCCACAGTGGCCCACTGCCAGACGCACCTCCTCCCTCCACAGTGGCCCACTGCCAGACGCACCTCCTCCCTCCACAGTGGCCCACTGCCAGACGCACCTCCTCCCTCCACAGTGGCCCACTGCCAGACGCACCTCCTCCCTCCACAGTGGCCCACTGCCAGACGCACCTCCTCCCTCCACAGTGGCCCACTGCCAGACGCACCTCCTCCCTCCACAGTGGCCCACTGCCAGACGCACCTCCTCCCTCCACAGTGGCCCACTGCCAGACGCGCCCCTTCCCTCCAGAGTGGCCCCCTGCCAGACGCACCTCCTTCCTCCACAGTGGCCCACTGCCAGACGCGCCCCTTCCCTCCAGAGTGGCCCCCTGCCAGATGCACCTCCTTCCTCCACAGTGGCCCACTGCCAGACGCGCCCCTTCCCTCCAGAGTGGCCCACTGCCAGACGCACCTCCTTCCTTCAGAGTGGCCCACTGCCAGACGCGCCCCTTCCCTCCAGAGTGGCCCACTGCCAGACGCACCTCCTCCCTCCAGAGTGGCCCCCTGCCAGACGCACCTCCTTCCTTCAGAGTGGCCCACTGCCAGACGCGCCTCCTCCCTCCAGAGTGGCCCACTGCCAGACGCGCCTCCTCCCTCCAGAGTGGCCCACTGTCAGACGCGCCTCCTCCCTCCAGAGTGGCCCACTGCCAGACGCACCTCCTTCCTTCAGAGTGGCCCACTGCCAGACGCGCATCCTCCCTCCAGAGTGGCCCACTGCCAGACGCGCCTTCCTCCCTCCAGAGTGGCCCACTGCCAGACGCGCCTTCCTCCCTCCAGAGTGGCCCACTGCCAGACGCGCCTTCCTCCCTCCAGAGTGGCCCACTGCCAGACGCGCCTTCCTCCCTCCAGAGTGGCCCACTGCCAGATGCGCCTCCTCCCTCCAGAGTGGCCCACTGCCAGACGCGCCTCCTATCTCTAGAGTAGCTCACTGCCAGACCCTTCTCTCCAGAACGTCTCACTGCCAGACACCTCCTCCTTCCAGAGGGACCCACTGCCAGACATCTCTTCTCCATCCAGAATGACCCACTGCCAGACACCTCCCCCCTCTGAAGCAGCACTGCCAATCACACCTCCCCCCCTCCACAGTAGTCCACTGCCAGACACGTGTACCCTTTACATAGTGGCCCACTGCCAGACAAACTTCCAACTACCACGAGCTGCTCACTATATCCCTTTTGCAAGGCTAACAGCTGTTCGGTGCTCCCAAAGTCATCCTGTCTCCAGCATTACTGATAGCAAAGTCCGCCAACCACCAAGAGCACATCTTGCTAGGCATTTCTTCTCATTAGGTATCTCACTATCCACTAAACTCGACACAGCCAAACCAACTACATCAACAACCTTCTTCCCCACCATGCCAGACCAGCAGTACTTACGTAAGCTTCCTCAGGCAGTTCATAGTGAACATTCCCACATATCGATCGGGATAGTTGAAGTCTAATAACTCCAAAGCAGTGAGAACAGGCAACTCAGGCCACTTCTGCAGTAAATACACCATCTACAGAAAACATGAAATATTAACAATGGCAACAATTTATCCTGGTATAGTGCGACTCACGTTTAGTCTATCGCCAACATTTTGTACCTGTGCTACGTCCTCGTGCTTGTTCCACTTGGTGGTGAGCAGCAGTTTGGGCAGGGCCTCCGGGTGGCGATCTCTAATCTCATGGCGCAGCTTCCAGACCAGCTCTTTCTCGTCTTCGTACAGCTCAGCTTGACCTTTCCGTTCCACAATCTCCTGGAGCTGCTGACGCTGTAGAGGGGTGAGAAAAGGGCAAAACACCTGCCATGTTCATCGCCTTAACAGTGACCCAGATCTCAGCACACAGCTGCACACCGGAGAGAGCATCACATGGAACGCACACCACGCTCTTTTAACATATGGCCAGGAATCATCAGTAATAATATTGATGTTCTACCTCACAAAGGAGATCCAATTAAAAGACATTCTCACAGGTCTGACATGTGAAGGCAACATACACAGTCTGTCTTAAAAAAAAAAGCCTAAAGTCTGTTCCAGTTATCACAGCCAGTACTATAGAACAGGGTTCTCCAAACTGCGGCCCGAGGGCCCATGTGGCCCTTTGGTAGCTTTTATCCGGCCTTTAGGGCACTATTCCTTCCACTGACACCAACAACGGGGCATTATTTTATAGATACCAATGATGGGATACTATTCCTCCTACCAATAGGGGCACTACTCCTCCTATTGACCACAAACCCTGAGGCCATATTTATTCTCAATGTCACGGACCTGTCACTATTTTCTGCCCCTGCTAGCCACAATCAGGCCCCCCTTAAGTCTGAAGGAAAATAAACTGGCCCTTTATTTAAAAAGTTTGGAGACCTCCGCTATAGAACACTCCCTGCTTGGTCCCATCATTGCTATATAACCAAGCTCATTTCCCCATTCTGTATGTTCCTAACATGTATGCAGTTCATCTGACCCTTCTGCAACAACTTAATGTCTGCTCCTATCAATATTAGGAAATAGGACACTACCAGAGCTGGTAATAAGGCAATGCAGGTGCAAATGAAAACCTCAGACTTTCAGAAATATGAATTTAAAAGATACATTGAAAAAAAAATAAAAAAATAAAAATCCAACCAGAAGGGGACTGGCGAGTTGAATGCTATTGAAGCTCAACTCTTTATCTATCTTTTTCTATATCTATCAAAATATATATCTAAACTGATGAATAAATTTGTTTTTCGCTTTTTTTTTGGATATGCATTATAGCAGAAAGTAAAAAAATATATTGTTGTTCAAAATGAACAACTTTTTTGGTTTAGCGCAAAAAATAAAAACCGCAGAGGTGATCAAACACCACCAAAAAAGGCTCTATTTTTCAGTAAAAAGGACATTTTGTTTGGGTACAGCATCGCACGACCGGGTTATTGTCAGTTAAAGCGAAGCAGTGCCGTATTGCAAAAAATGGCCTGGTCTTTAGGGCGGAAAATCTTCTGGGGCTGAAGTGGTTAATAAACATTGTGCAGCATTTTAAATTTCAATCTCGAGGCAACCATTCTAAAATTTAAAACAATTTTTATACACACACACACACACACACACACACACACACACACACACACACACACACACACACAGTGGGGACGGAAAGTATTCAGACCCCCTTAAGTTTTTCACTTTGTTTTATTGCAGCCATTTGCTAAAATCATTTACCGTATATACTCGAGTATAAGTCGAGTTTTTCAGCACTTTTTTTGTGCTAAAAGTGCCCCCCTCGACTTAAGCACTTTTGTGCAGCAAAAAATTTCATTTTCCAAACCGACTTTGGGGCCCCGTATCTCAGGGCCACTTTCTGCTAGGAACCCCAAATATGGTGTGCAAACCCAGTGGAACTGGTACTACAACATATCCAAAGCTGGGGTTCCTAGCACTAAGTGACCCCGAGATACTGGGCCCCAAAATCGGTTCGGAAAATGTCATTCTCTGCTGCAGAAAAGTGCTTGACATTTTCTGAACCGATTTTTGGGGCCCTGTATCTCGGGGACACTTAGTGCTAGGAACCCCAGCTTTGGATATGTTGTAGTACCAGTTCCACTGGGTTTGCACACCATATTTGGGGTTCCTAGCAGAAAGTGGCCCTGAGATACGGGGCCCCAAAGTCGGTTTGGAAAATGACATTTTTTGCTGCACAAAAGTGCTTGAGTCGAGTATAATCCCAGCTTTGGATATTTTATGGTGCTAGTTCCACTGAGTTTGCACACCAAATTTAGGGTTCCTAGCACTAAGTGGCCCCGAGATATGGGGCCCCAAAATCAGTCAACTGTGTCCATCTGCAGCAATGTCATTTCGGGACCATTTGGGTTCAGAGACCCCAAATTTTGGCTGCAGCTAGGGGGCATCTAGGAACCCTTAACTACCGAGTTTGAAGTTCGGGGGACCTATGGCTGCAAATGGGCACAGTGAGGCATGCAAATGGGCACAGTAAGGCTGCAAATGGGCATTGTTGACCCTCTTTTCCACTTACAGTAGCTGCGCATTTCTCACCCTCGTCTTATACTCGGGTCACTAAGTTTTTCCCATTTTTTTGTGGTAAATTAGGGCCTCGACTTATACTCGGAACGACTTATACTCGAGTATATACTGTAAGTTAATTTTTTCCTCATTAATGTACACACAGCACCCCATATTGACAGAAAAACACAGAATTGTTGACATTTTTGCAGATTTATTAAAAAAGAAAAACTGAAATATCACATGGTCCTAAGTATTCAGACCCTTTGCTCAGTATTTAGTAGAAGCACCCCTTTGATCTAATACAGCCATGAGTCTTTTTGGGAAAGATGAAACAAGTTTTTCACACCTGGATTTGGGGATCCTCTGCCATTCCTCCTTGCAGATCCTCTCCAGTTCTCTCAGGTTGGATGGTAAACGTTGGTGGACAGCCATTTTTAGGTCTCTCCAGAGATGCTCATTTTAAGTCAGGGCTCTGGCTGGGCCATTCAAGAACAGTCATGGAGTTGTTGTGAAGCCACTCCTTCGTTATTTTAGCTGTGTGCTTAGGGTCATTGTCTTGTTGGAAGGTAAACCTTCAGGTCAGTCTGAGGTCCTGAGCACTCTGGAGAAGGTTCTCGTCCAGGATATCCCTGTACTTGGCCGCATTCATCTTTTCCTCAATTGCAACCAGTCGTCCTGTCCCTGCAGCTGAAAAACACCCCCACAGCATGATGCTGCCACCACCATGCTTCACTGTTGGGACTGTATTGGACAGGTGATGAGCAGTGCCTGGTTTTCTCCACACATACCGCTTAGAATTAAGGCCAAAAAGTTCTATCTTGGTCTCATCAGACCAGAGAATCTTATTTCTCACCATCTTGGAGTCCTTCAGGTGTTTTTTAGCAAACTCCATGCAGGCTTTCATGTGTCTTGCACTAAGGAGAGGCTTCCGTCGGGCCACTCTGCCATAAAGCCCCGACTGGTGGAGGGCTGCAGTGATAGTTGACTTTCTACAACTTTCTCCCACCTCCCGACTGCATCTCTGGAGCTCAGCCACAGTGATCTTTGGGTTCTTCTTTACCTCTCTCACCAGGGCTCTTCTCCCCCGATAGCTCAGTTTGGCCGGACAGCCAGCTCTAGGAAGGCTTCTAGTCATCCCAAACGTCTTCCATTTAAGGATTATGGAGGCCACTGTGCTCTTAGGAACCTTAAGTGCAGCAGAAATTTTTTAGTACCCTTGGCCAGATCTGTGCCTTACCACAATTCTGTCTCTGAGCTTTTTAAGCAGTTCCTTTGACCTCATGATTCTCATTTGCTCTGACATGCACTGTGAGCTGTAGAGTCTTATATAGACAGGTGTGTGGCTTTCCTAATCAAGTCCAATCAGTATAATCAAACACAGCTGGACTCAAATGAAGGTGTAGAACCATCTGAAGGATGATCAGAAGAAATGGACAGCACCTGAGTTAAAAATATATGAGTGTCACAGCAAAGGGTCTGAATACTTAGGACCATGTGATATTTCAGTTTTTTTTTTATAAAAAAAGTAGGTTCGAGTAGGTTCGGATAGCTCCGCTCGGGACTACGAGTGGAGCCGAAAATGAACGAGAGCCGCTGGAAAGAGCCGAGGACCGGCTCTGTGTATTTCGGCGCCGGCGGCGCCATTTTCAAATCGCGGTCGGCGTTTTTTGAGTTGTGCAGCTCAGAGGATCGGCGTATAACACGCACCTGCGACTTTCCCCTGATTTTAAGGGGAAAAAAAGTGCGTGTTATACGCCGATAAATACGATAGAGATTGATTATATATATATATATATATATATATATATATATATATATATATATATATATATATATATATATATATATATATATATATATATATATATATATATATATATATATATATATATATATATATATATATACATACATACATACATACATATATACATATACACACACATATACATACATATACACACACACACACAGAACGCAGCAACATCCACACATGTAGGAACACCCAACATTAGAGGCGATTTACGCATCCAATGGAAACACACGGGTACTGACTAGTATGCCATTGTTTTGCTTCTCCCACATTTTGTCTCCCTCACTCAGCTAATGTTACCTTAGTGCTGATGGAAAGAGACAGGAGGAGGGGCAAACAAGAATGCTGTGCAGGTGTCCGATGTGTTCTCTATCAACCAATGACATCATTGGTTGTTAGGACACTGGGGGCCAGAAGGCTATAATGGTGCACAATAAAAACCTGTGGCTTTGTGCAACCAATAGGCAGGCTTGATCCACCTGCTGGCTTGCATACAAATTTTCTGTAATTTTTAGGTGTTTTGCTAAGGCACCCCTGAGGACACCTGAAGGCACCCTGGCTGAAGAAGACTAGAGTAGAGTATTCTATTACTACAATGGCCCAGCACTACTGCATGCATTTATGCTCCAAAGCCTATTGAAGACACTGTACTTCTGGCCTGTGTACCCAAGAACCTGTGTATGACTGGAGGGGCACCCAAAAGAAGTCTTCTACTAATTCAACTCCATTCATTACATAGGACAGGGTGAGAGACACTAGGAACATGCAGAAATGTTTAGGACAATTGGTATTAGCCGTTACCTCATTCTGAGTGGGATTTGAAATTTCACCAAGACGGCCCAGCTCTAAAATCTGAAGAGAAGAGAAATGGAGGTTTTGAAGAAATTCTAGAAGCTTAAAATGTTCACATTCACCTTTTTTGATTTGAAATTAGAGCTTAAGGGTTGCGGGGAGGCTTAGCGTGAGGATGATGGGGAGGCTTAGCGTGAGGGTAAGGGGGAAGTGAAGAAGAGGACAGGAAGGCTTAAGAGTGAGGGTAACGGGAAGTCTCAACGTGAGGCTATCAGGAAGTCTAGGGCGAGGGATCCACGCATCAAGAATGAAATTCATTTTATCCAACAACACCTTCAAAGTAAAATATTGCTAACACATGACTAAACACCATCAGCATTACAGAACAACCAGACATCAGTGCAGTTATGAAACAATGCCTATGGCCCATTGCAGCAGTCTCAGGACAACTAGAA
>JBBGZY010001586.1:0-55000 GCA_037952925.1 Lithobates clamitans | reverse complement strand
CAGAGGGCTGTGAAGGTAACAATCCCATTAAATTTATGGAGGAGTGGCTGAGAGAGAAATTCGGCAGGGACTCATTTTCAAACACCTTTGCCATAGAGCGCGCACATAGGATAGCTCCCAGGACCTCAGCTCCAGGGGGCCATCCTAGGCCTTTTATTTTCAAACTTTTATGTTTTCGTGACAAGGTCACTATCCTGCAGAAGGCAAGAGAATTAGGAAATATCCAGCATAATGGTGCCAGGATCTCGATATACCCGGACTTCTCCCCCGAGCTACAGAGGCAAAGAGCCAAATTTGGTGACTGTAAAAGAAAGCTTCAACAACTAAGAGTTAATTACGCGCTATTGTACCCGGCACGGCTGCGTGTCACGGCTCTGGGGGAGGTTAGGTTTTTTTCTACCCCTAAGGATGTGTCAACTTGGTTGGAGAAGAACGAAGAGAGAATAAGACGGGGTGTTGAAACTTAGACACTTTTTTCCCTTTTTCTTTTTTCTTTTTTTTTCCTTTTTTCCTTCATTTTTCTAGCTTTTTGGCCCTACATTCACGGTTTATTAGAATGTATTTTGGAGTGGAGTGGCGTGGGGGGCGGGGGGATGGTAGGGGATTAAATATAAATATAGGTGATAAAAGCATTTATATCAATGTGAGTTAGAGGTATTAGTTTATTTTAAAAATCACTAGCACATTATTTATAATATTAATAAGGTTAACATTTAGGGGATAGTTCCCCTCCTACTAGATCTGGTGCACGGCTTTTTCTTTAACTTTAGAGTGTTTGAAGGTCACTATAGAAGCCCGAGGAGTAGGCCCAAATGTGGGCCCAAGGGTCTGGGATTGGGACGGGGAGGGGGGGTGGGGGGTGCTGAGGGGGGGGGGGAAAGACTGGGGGGTGGGGGGGAGATTTGGATCGGGGGGGTGTATATTGAGGGTAGAGGGGGAGGGGGGGCACGGTTTTGGATGGATGAATGTTGGTTTAGTCTGTTACAGCAAAGGGACACAATTAAAAATTGGGTCACTCACAATGTTCACAAAAGATGGTGGTTTGGTTTATTAGGGTTATTAGCGATATGTGTGTAGTAAGGTCACTAGACCCAAGGGTCAATGATAACCAACAAGAGGTGTAAAAAAAATCCCAGGAGGTGGTGGAAGGGTTAACATATGCGCATGGAATGTAAGGGGGATTGGGGATAATTTTAAAAAACAGATAATTTTTTCAATAGCCAAGAGGAGGAAAGTCAAAATACTCTGCCTGCAGGAGACCCATTTAGTAAAGGACTCAATTAAAACCTTAGATAATACGCAATTCCAGACACAGTATCACTCCACCCACTCCTCTTATTCTAGAGGGGTGAGTGTGCTGATAAGCACGGGTTTACCCTTCTCCTGCAGTCAGAGCAAGGTGGACGAATACGGACGGTATATCTTTCTTTCCTGTTTGATAGAAAATAAAAGATTTATTCTAGCTAACGTTTATATCCCTCCCCCATTTAGTATGACAATACTAGATGATTTAGCCAGTTTTATAATGAACTCCCCCGGGACCCCGGTCATAGTGGTGGGCGATTTCAACATGACAATGGACAACAGTATAGATAGGTTTCCCCCCAAAACTGGACCTAGAGCGGCACCTAAGAGCCCCCTTATGCAATATTGCGATGAAATAGGACTGGTGGACATCTGGAGGAGGAGGCATCCTGGGGTGAAGCAATACTCATGCCACTCCAGGACCCATGCCACTTTATCCAGAATTGACCTGGTTCTGGGAAATGAGGAAGCATTAAATGTAGTGGAGGAAGTAATGTATGAACCAAGGGCCGTCTCGGACCACACACCTGTTATCACTGTGGTGAAGGTAGGAGAGCACCATATCTGGGGGAACTGGAAGGTCAATCCCTTTTGGCTTGATTTAATAGGTGATGAGGAGAGAATGAAGGAGAACTTATCGGAGTTTGTTAGAATAAACCTGGGCTCGACCTCAGTGGGGGTTGTTTGGGACTCCCTGAAGGCATATCTCCGGGGAGTACTAATCCAGAAAATCGCATTTAATAAAAAGCAATCGCTAGCAGAAGAACAAAAAGCTAAAGAGAGTGTAGAAGTAGCAGAAGCGCAGTACATAGACACGCCATCCCAATCCAGCTACAAGCTCTGGGTGGAGAGACAGGATAGGTACAGCAGGGTGCTCCGGGAGGGGATGGAAAAGAGGAGCTTATTTCAAAGGCGGAGCTTTGCTGGAGAGGGGGAGCGAGTTGGAAAGGCTCTGTCTCTAATAATTAAGGCTAACAGCCCCTTAGGTACAATAGCAGCAATCAAGGGGGGGGACGGAGTTTTGAAAAAGACCACTCCCGACATTCTGCATGAATTTAGGACATATTTCGAGAAGTTGTACGGCTCTCACAGAGTAAATGTGGAGGCCGAAATGCAGTTTTTTTTCAAGGAGCTAAGGATAACCCCATTAACAAGTGAAGATAGGGAAATGCTGGATGCCCCACTGACCCTCGCTGAATTGCAGAGGGCAGTGGGAGACATGGCAGGCCAGAAGTCACCAGGCCCCGACGGCCTGCCCATAGAAGTCTTTAAAAAATATGGAGAGGTACTATTGCCCCTACTTTTGGAGGTGTTCAACGGAGCCAGGGAGGACGGGGCCCTGCCACTGTCCATGTCAGAAGCCATAATAATAACCCTGTTGAAAGAAGGGAAGAACCCAATAGATATGTCATCATATAGGCCTATCTCGCTCTTATGTTCGGACGTAAAAATCCTGGCAAAAGTAATGGCCGCAAGGCTGAATAAGATAATTTCTAAAATAATACATACGGATCAGACTGGGTTTATCCCAAATAGATCTATGAGTACGAACATAAGACGAGTGTACCTGAATATGCAAACACCAGTGGAAAACAGTGGGGGGAGAGCGGCTCTTTCATTGGACGCGGCCAGAGCCTTCGACTCCCTGGAATGGCACTACCTGTGGAGGGTCCTAGTGGAATACCAGTTTGGCCCTGGGTTTGTCCAATGGTTAAGGCTGTTATACAGTGGCCCGAGGGCCAGGGTTAAGATCAATGGCCAGTGCTCGGAGGGGTTCCAGCTGAGCAGGGGTACGAGACAGGGGTGTCCCCTGTCCCCCCTGCTCTTTGCTCTGGCAATTGAGCCTTTGGCGATAGCCCTGAGAGCGGCGCAGGGGGTGCAGGGATTTAAAAGAAGGAAGGGGACGGACAAGGTAGCTATGTATGCAGATGACATCTTACTGTTCCTGGCAGACACGCAGAATTCATTAAAAACAGCCATAGGGATAGTGGAGGAATTCGGCGTGTTCTCTGGGTTGTTGATTAATTGGGACAAATCAGTAATCCTACCCATAGATCCGCTGAATGAACCCCTCCC
Source organism: Lithobates clamitans (assembly GCA_037952925.1). NCBI lineage: Eukaryota > Metazoa > Chordata > Amphibia > Anura > Ranidae > Lithobates > Lithobates clamitans. Next base: position 51,619 of record JBBGZY010001586.1, on the reverse strand, counting down.
CAGCCAGGTATCCCAGGTTAAAATAGTCAGCCAAATGAAATACCTAGGTATCAATATAACCAATGATCCAGGACAGTATATATCCGGTAACTTAGTCCCACTTATGAAAAAAATGAAACAGAAGTGCCGGGTGTGGAGTCGCTTGCCCCTCTCAGTCGTCGGACGCTGCAATCTGATCAAGATGGTCTGGCTACCCCAACTTTTACATGTCTTGCAGAATTCCCCTGTGTGGATTCCTAAGCACTGGTTCAAAAAAATAGACAGTGTGTTTAGAGAACTTATCTGGAAAGGTGGGTCGGCTAGGATCAGTTTGCGGACGTTGCGACAGCCAGAGGAGAAGGGTGGCCTGGCAGTACCGGATCCATACGGATACTTCCTGGCCTCCCAATTACAGCAAATGGGGGGCAGTAATAGGCCATGGGAGGAAGGAGGGGGTGGTAGCATCTTGTGGAATGATATCGGCCATGACACGATCGCAGAAGCATTAGAGGCAGACTCATTTAGTACTAAATGCCCCACTACCAAGCTGATGGTTAAGGCATGGGTACAAGCCAAAAGAACTTTGGGATACATGGGCTTTGCGGAATTTTCCCCACTCTGGGATAACAATAACCTCAATGAGCTTAAAAAAATAGGACACTTTGTGGAATGGGACCGTCAGGGTATCCATTGCCTGGCTCAGGTATATAGAGGGGGGAGGTTAAAATCTTTTGAGGAGTTGGTAGAGGAGTATGCAATTTCTAAAAGATCTTTTTACAAGTATTTGCAACTCAGGCATGCCCTAGAGGCACAATTTGGGAAGGATGCTCCAGTGTGGTGTGAAATGACCTCTCTGAGAAAGCTTATTGATGTACACACTACGAAGGGGCTGATCTCTGAAATGTATAGATGCCTGAAGGCTTCCGCCCAGGGGGGCATGGTAGAGAACAAAAGCAGGATCCAATGGGAGGGAGATGTGGGGGCACTGTCCGATGATCAATGGAAGCAGGTTCTGTCGCTGGGGCCCAGGGTCACTCTCTCTTCCTCTCAGGTGACGTCCCATCTTTATCTTTCCTATAGGGCATATTACACACCATTGAAACTATTTAAGTGGGGTAAGAGGCCCGATCCAAAGTGCCAAAAGGTGTGGGGGAGGGCATGGAGACCTGATCCACATGTTTTGGCGATGCCCCAAATTACATATATATTGGAAAGGGGTGGTGGAAAAGATAAATCTGGTGTTTGGGACGTCATTGAAAGTAGAGGCGAGGGAGTGCTTGTTGGGACTAATGGGGGATAAGGTGCCCTCAAGGGATATACAGACAGCAAGGTTTAGATGCCCGTTTCAGGGCAAAAAACTTATCGCACAGCATTGGCAGAGAAAGGAAGCTCCGACGGTCTCAGAATGGGTGAATGCAGTCAGAGAGGTAATCTGTAGAGAGAAATATATTTACAAAAAGAGGGGCAACCCTAAGAAATTCGAAAAAATATGGAAAGCTTGGCTGGATTTGGAAGAATTGGAGTGATGGGAAGGGCGGGTGATGGATGACTTGTATGGTAGGGGGTATGATGGGGAGTGGATGAGGGGCGGGAGAGTGAGTGAGGAGGAAAAAAGGGAGGAAAATGATTCCCGAAACTTATAGTATAAGGACAGGTTAAACTGCCGCACATTAGAATGATAAGATAGGGATAGGTATCTATGCGTTTTTTGTTTTTCTTTTTTTTATTTATGACAATATTACTTGTTCCCTGTTTATATGTTTGTTGTAATGGAAAACTTTTTCTTTTTCTAATAAAAAAGATTTAAATGGAAAAGAAGCTGAGAGTAAGGGTGACGGACTTGCCAAGCATGTCTCCAGACCTAAACGCTATTGAGCATCTGTGGGGCATCTTCAAACGGAAGGCGGAGGAGCGCAAGGTCTCTAACATCCACCAGCCCCGTTATGTCATCATGGAGGAGTGGAAGAGGACTCCAGTGGTAACCTGTGAAGCTCTGGTGACTTCCATGCCCAAGAGGGTTAAGGCAGTGCTGGAAAATAATGGTGGCCACACAAAATATTGACACTTTGGGCCCAATTTGGACATTTTCACTTAGGGGTGTACTCACATTTGTTGCCAGCGGTTTAGACATTAATGGCTGTGTGTTGAGTTATTTTGAGGGGACAGCAAATTTACACTGTTATACAAGCTTTACACTCACTACTTGCTACAATGTAAAAAAAAAAGTGTCATTTCTTCAGTGTTGTCACATGAAAAAATAGAATAAAATATTCACAAAAATGTGAGGGATGTACTCAGTTGTGAGATACTGTAATTTATAAAATATACACACACACACATACATTTTTATTGTATTTACTTTGTAGTTCGTGATATTTAAATTGACACCGGACTGGTGATAGTGCTGTCTTTTCACATGTACCCATTTTTTTTTTTTTTGTGTAATTTTACACTATAGGGACAACTGATTCACTAAATCCCTTTAGGTCTCCTTGGCGCACATTAGATTGTTTTATTATTTAACAGGAAGACACACAGGTCAATTTACTAAAACTGGGGCGTCCAAAATCCGGTGCAGCTGTGGATGGTAGCCAACCAACTTCTAACTTCAGCTTGTTCAATTAAACTTTGACAAAAAAACAAAAAAAACAAACAAAAATGGAATCTGAATGGTTTCTAGTCAGAGCTGCACCAGATTTTGCACTCTCCAGTTTTAGTAAATCAACCCTACATACTTATTTAGGCATTCAGCAAAACAGCCCTTTGTCACATTCATTCTGGTTTGTATATTGCCATAGTGGTGCAGAACTTTTATGATGACATAGCTAAGGTACCATGGTGAGCAATAGAAAGAAAAAGGTCATTTTCCAAAAGTGTACTCAAGTGTGATTATGCTATGCATATCGTTAGAGAGCAGGGTCAGACGATTAGTGTATTGCTGGCAATGAACCCTTTCTTCTGGATGGTAATGTAACATCGTTCCCCTTTAAAGTGGACAGTTATATTGTCTGGAGGGGCTATTGTCTTTAAGGCCTCCCCTCCTGACAAAAGGAGACACTTCAGTGGTATATGCCATTCTCAGTTCATTAATTTAAACCAACAGAACTGCACCTGGTTTGAAGTCTGAGTCTTTACCCAAGATTAAATGTGCCAATGATAGATGTGAGGGGGAAGGCCTACGTATCTTTTGCAGCCCCTCTCCTAACAGACAGTCTGCCACTGCGATGACTGATTTCAAATAAAGGCTCAGACCTCACACGGTCCTTGGTGGGGTTCCTAACAATCACAGCTTTTCCCTCTTCTTCCTACTCTATTATTCATGAGGGACCTCCACCCTTTACCTTGAATCCTTCATCTGAATTAACATTTCTTCCGTACGAGAGTTGAAAACAAAATGGCTTCTCCAGGGGCCAGAGGGAACACTGGAGCGGCTGAGGAAAAAAAAAAAAAAGCAAAAGTCCATCAGTGGACCCCAAAGGGCTGTTTTAATCACATTTGTAAATTAAAAGTAGAACTATGGGCAAACCCCCCCCCCCCCCCATTTTGTATAGCACAAGAGAGGGTTATAACCCGCCCCCCCCCCCCCCCCCCGATTCTTTTTTCGCCATCTGTATCCCATTGCGTAGATTACCCTTCACTTCCTGTGCCATAGCCAAACCGGAAGTGAGAGAAAACCCTGCAATTTAAGGAAATTCCTTGGGAACCCCAAGGTCACCAGAACTAGTGTCCCCATTGGAAGATTTCCCTTCTTACTTTTTCTGGGGACAACCCAAAATTTGGGATTTTCCTTTTACTTTTAATGATAAATGGTAAACAGGACAAATGGAGAGGATGAATCTCCTCAATGGGGGCACAGACAGCACTAAAAACCTGATAAACATGCTAATCCCTCTGTACTATAATAATAAAAAAAAAAAAAAAAAACAAAAAAAAAAAAAAAAAGGGGTCTTGCCTTTAGTTATACTTTAAACACAAAGCTGCCGACTTTAGATCTTTACCTTTTTAGTGGGTAGCGGAGGGGGTTTGTGCCGGCTTCTGGGGCAAAGGATTGTGGGATCTCCCTGCTTGTCCGGTAGCGTGGAAGTAATGGTGACAAGGGTAAGGTGAGCAGTCCAGTTATTCTTCAAACACTGGTTGATGTACTGAAAGAGGGCAGAACGTTTAGCAGGTTGCATAGAACGGGGCTAGCGAGGCAGATGAGTGCATACACTTACTTTGAACTGGCAGAGAGGATAGTTGCCGTAGATGTATGCCAACAAGCCGTTTATCTGAAGAGTGTACTCTTCAGGGCCCCCTGGACAGTGCTGACCAGATACTTTGGACTTTTTCCGTAATGCCATTTGGATGACGGAGATGGGGAGGTCTCGGGGAGAGACTTGTAGGGTGAAACTTTCCTGCAGACAAAAAAAAAAAAAAAAGAAGAAGAAGGAGTATGAGAGGCAAGATTTTGTAACTTTGAAAAGGATACTAACCCTTTAGGAAGCATACTGATACAGCGAACCTTCGCAATGGTGGCTTGGGTGGTTGTTTGTAGTGTTAAGGGGTGGAGTTTAATTAAAATAAGAGTGGCAAGCCTGGGCAATTCAAACTGGTCAAACTTAGGGTATCAGAGAAACATTCAGGTGTAAGGTCCACATCCACAGCCGGGACCACGATGAACAACTGCTTAAATCAGAAAAACAGGTTGGGGGGGGGTGGGGGTTTGGCTGAGAAGCACAAATAGCCCAAGCTTTAGAACAGTAGGGTCTTCCTGTCCAAGGAATTCCACCTGTCAGGTTTAGCCACCCCCACCCTGACAGGTGGAATTCCTTGGACAGGAAGACCCTGCTGTTCTAAAGCTTGGACTATTTATGTGCTCCTTAGCCACCTTCTACGCCAGTGATGGCGAACCTTGGCACCCCAGCTGTTTTGGAACTACATTTCCCATGATGCTCAAATACATTGCAGAGTGCATTAGCCATCATGGGAAATATAGTTCCAAAACATCTTGAGTACCAAGGTTCGCCAACGCTGTTCTAGGCCCCCCCACCTCCCCAGGCATTGGCTGCAGCGCCATAAATATTCATGCTGCCCATTTGACTTGCTCCACTCCCTATGTTATAGATCTCCAGAAGTCAGGGAAAAGCAATCACTGTGAAACCCAGAACAGCTAAAAGAAATCCCACCCTGACCGGTGGAATCCCTTGGACAGGAAGACCCTGCCGTTCCAAAGTTCAGGCCATTTATATGCTCCTCCATCAGCCACCCTCTGGACCCATCTGCCCAGGGATTGGCTGCAGCACCATAAATATTCATGCTACCCATTTGTCTTGTTGCACTCCCTATCTTCTAGAAATCTCCAGAAGGCAGGGGAGAGCAACCAAACCTGCAGCCTGTGAAACCCAGCCAGAAGAAAATCACCAACTGCTCCACTGATTACAGAGGAGCCAAAAAGAACTAAATTTCTCTAACAACCTAACTAGGAGGGTGCTACACAAGGTTTGGAATGGGGTGGAAGGAGGGTATAAGCCTGATAGGGTTATGGAGTCTTTTAAAATGACCGTCCACACCTGTCCTAAAACATGGAGCCACATTATATCTTGCAGACCGCTGTTTATGGCTCCTTGGCCCCAATGAGTCCAAGATCTGTAAACACTCCCATGACACAGGAAGAATTCTAAAATGAACTGATACAACTATGGTAGGAATTAAGCCTTGCCCAATTCTTTTTGGCCAAGTCATATTTTAACAAATGTAATGCCCTTCCCCCAGTAAAAGATGGCAATCATAAGGAGAACCGTACCGCTGTACCGGAATGCACGTCTTACCTCACTATTGTCAAATTTAACGTTGATCATGATGGTCTTGCTGGAGAAAGGCTTGCTGAACAGGGTAGTGGATGGCTCCAGCTGCAGAGGGAAATTGGATTCCATCCATATCTCCCAGTTCATGTGCTGGCGCTGCGATGCTATCTGCTCACAGAACAGGCGCATTTTAGTGCGGAAATCGTTAACCTCTGCGTCATTTAAGGAGTCGAAATCATGGAGACCTGAAAGATTAAAAAAGGAACAGGAGTGCAGAAAAGATGAGCACTGCAGTCGTAATTGTTCAATGGACACAAGTATCTGACACCATCTATAGCAGTGATCCACAAACTTAGGCCTGGGGGCCCAATGTGGCCCTTTGATTGTTTTTTATCCAATGCTGGGGCACAGCTCCTCCCACCGACACCAACATTGGGGCACAGCTCCTCCCACCGACACCAACATTGGGGCACAGCTCCTCCCACCGACACCAACGCCGGGGCACAGTTCCTCCCACCGACACCAACGCTGGGGCACAGCTCCTCCCACCGACACCAACACCGGGGCACAGCTCCTCCCACCGACACCAACAGGGCCCATTGACACCAACGATGAGGAACAGTTCCGCCCAGTGACAAACGATGGGGCACTGTTCCTCCCAGTTACACCAATGATAGGGCACAGCTCTTCCCACCGACACCAATGATAGGGCACAGCTCTTCCCAGTGACTCCATGATAGGGCACGATTCTTCCTACCAAATGACACCAATGGGACACAATTCCACTCATTGACACCAAAGATGGGGCACCGTTTACTCCCGCTGATGTCGGGACATTTTCTACTGCCAATGGCCATAATCCCGCCCCCCTGAAGTACAGTAAAATGGCCCTTTGTTTAGAAAGTTTGGAGACCTGTGATCTATAGCCGACAGACAGATTTGTCTGTATCAAGGTGCAGATATTGCAAAATTCTTAAGTGGAACTCCAAAACTAGGCTTTTATCATTATCTGGGCCCCACAGGGGAGCTTCCCTCTCACTTCCTGTGGTGTCGCAGACAGGACGTGAAGTAGAATCTCTCCAATGAGGACAGCCATCATGAGGTCAAGCTAGCATTGGCTTGTGTTAGAGGATAACTTATACAATGAAAGCACAGAAACCAGCAAGGGAGGTTCCTGTGTGAAAGTATGTGAAAGAATAATTACCATTGATCAGCTTGCCACTCAAGGCAACAGGAAAAGTTTAGCTACTACATTTACACAGACAGTTCTTATTTCAGGCACATTCATACATTACATCCATTAAAGCAGTAATAAAGTCAAAAACTCTTGAGCGGCACAATTTTTTTAGAACCTAGTGGTCTCTTCTGTAAGAAATGCCTCACCCAGCCTGTCAGAGGTAAGGTAATCTGAGCCGCACATGCGCAGCGCAAACCCCCTTTTACAGCACCCGTTCTATGCTGTGTTGAAGTGACTCCTGTGTGCATGCGCAGCAGCGACATCATCGCAGCCCAGTCAGTCATTCTAGGGGACAAAGCGAGCGAACCTGGAAAGAAGCCCAGGCAAACGTAGAAGAGCCCTGAACCAGATGGAGCAGTGACAGTGCAGCGCTGGTTTGACAGGTACATCGGCTATAATTTGCTAATCTGTGGTGCATACTAGCACATTATGGCATAAACCTCCTGTGGGCAGATTTTTAAAAAAATGATAAAATAAAGTTGTTGAGTTTATTACCGCTTTAAAGTCCCCTCCCCTTCCATGCCCACCTTTGTTAATGAGTAGGCTGATTTGGGAGTTCAGAAGCTTCTCGGCCCGGTCACCCTCCCTGGCCACGAGCCTCAGGACCGGTAAGAAAGGCTGAATGTCGCAAAGACGCCTCTGTTCATCCTCCAGCTCTTGCTGCTCCGCCGTCTGGTTGATGCAGGTAAAGACGTAGGAGGACGGGGACCCCAGGGTGTGGAACATCGGCTCCTGCTGCGCCTTCTCCCATAGTAACTGCAGATGGGAACAAATTTATACAGTGGAAGGGAAAAAATATATATTGTTACGTCCATCACCGGTTCAAACGACAAAAAGCAGTAAGGAGAGAAATAAAATAAACTGTCTTTATAGCCAATTTAGGCTTTAAAGCCCCAGAGGGCTTATTAAATTAGGAAAGAGCAACAAGAAAGTGTTGAGTGAAGCACGTGACATCAGCCACTAAGATTTCAGATCACACTTGCCAGCCACTCCCACAAAGCGGTTACTGTCACTCCCATGAGGAACTTTGCAGTTGTGTGTGCGCTACATCGTGAAGGATTCATCCAAGCAGAAATGGCCATTGGCAGTTGACTGCCTGCGATTACTTCTCCCACCCAGCTTGAGTCAATTGGCATTCTCCACCAGCCTTCTAGATGTGTTTTATGTCATAAAATTAAACTGTAGGACATTCCACGGGAATGACTTTAGATTATATATATATATATATATAATCTCTATCTTAGTGGGAGCAAATGTGTGCCACTGGCGGCTCACTGTCCACCAACACCTGCCGATCATCCTGCAGAAACACAGGACAGCGGCCTGCCTTTGTAAACAAAGTAGATTGCGGTTCTGTCAGTAAAGAAGGCACGAATGCGGTGTCTCTGCAAAAGCAGGGACTAGGATCTATGTCTTCCCCTAGTAGAACACTGGCTAGGCATACAGTTAACCCATGCATATTTTTAGAACCGATAGCATCACTGGTCCCCAAAAAGTGTGAGTGTTTTCGAATGCCCGCCGCAATATCGCGGTCCCACTATAAGTAACTGATCGCTACCAATACTAGTAAATAAAAATATCCCATAATTTGTAGACGCTATAACTTTTGAGCACACCAATCAATATATGCCGAATTTTTTTTTTTTTTTAACCAAAAATATGTAGCAGAATACACATTGGCCAAAATTTATGAAAAAAAAAGAAATTAGGTTTTATAGCAGAAAGTAAAAAAAAAAAAAAAAGTTTTTTTCAAAATTGTTGGTCTTTTTTTGTTTTTAGTGCAAAATATAAAAAAACAAAAAAACACAAAAAAACACAAAAAAAACCAAAAAAAAACAAAAAAAAAACACAAAAAAAAAACACACCACACAGAGGTGATCAAATACCACCAAACAAAAGCTCCATTTGTGGGGGGAAAAAAAAAAAAAAAAAAAAAAAAAGAGACATCAATTGCATTTGGATACAGTGTCGCACGATCGCGCAATTATATCAGTTAAAATAATGCAGTGCCGTATCGAAAAAAAAAATGGTCTGGTCACGAAGGGGGATAAAATTTTCTGGAGCTGAATTGGTAAAAGATTTGTAGCTCAACTTTTTAGGTCACTTTCACACTGAGGCGCTGGCGGCGTTGATGGTAAAGCTCCGTTTTAGCAGCGCTTTACTGTCGTTTTAGTGGCACTTTTTGGCCGCTAGCAGGGCGCTTTTAACCCCCACTAACTGCTGAAAAAAGGGTTAAAAGTGCCCTCAAAGAGCTGCTGCCGAAGCGCTTGGCTATTGATTTCAATGGCAGGGGTGGCTTAGGAGCGGTATGTACACCACTCCCGCACCGCCCCAAAGATGCTGTGTGCAGGACTACCCCCCCCCACCCCCCCTCCTTTCCTGCAAGCGCACCGCCCCAGTGTGAAAAGCACTCGGGCTTTCACACTGGGGCTGCAGAAGAGGCAGTTTTTCAGGCACTTTTCAGGCGCTATTTTTAACGCACAAACGCCTGTAAAAACGCCTCAGTGTGAAAGTGGCCTTAACGACCAATTTTTTTCTTGAATTGTCAATTTCAGATTCTAAGATGACAAAAAGGATCAGCATGGTTTTCAGAAGGCCCCGAGTTTGGACTGTAGCCATCAAGCTAATAAACAAAAGATCGGGTTGGCTCACTTACCTTCTTAATGTTTCCAAGACTGGCATTGCACGGCACAGGGAACCTGAGGTAAATGCCCGTGGGGAGCAGGAAGTCCACCAAGATTTTTTTATTCTCCTCCTTGGCCCAGAAGTCCACTGGGCAGTAAACTCCAGGCGGCATCCTGCCCTCTGGCTACCGCCCCTCCGGCCCTGCAAAGACACAGCATAAAAGTTTGTAGCAAACTGGTTCCTGTCCCAATTCCTGGTGAGCAAGTGCAAGAGGAGAGCAGGAGCACACGATTATTTCCCTGCAGAACACAAGCCCACAAAACCCAACATCCATCACACTGCCCACATACAAAAATAATAATAATAATAATAATAATAATAATAATAATAATAATAATAATAAATAATCTGTAATTTTGCCCATTCACAGCACGGAGGTTGGGAAGACTTCCAGCATACAGGTTAGTTGTGCAGGGGGCAGTCCAGCCATTGACTTCTGCCAAGAATATCCATATTTAAAATAATATGAGAGCATGCCAGGTCTCCAGGGACCTTGTGACATTTACAAGGGTATTCGGGTGTCTGAACTTTCTTAGGACTCTCATTCTGCAATGCATCTAGTTAACGCGGACACAAATTATAACAAAGTGTCATTAAACCCACATCATTCAAAAATATCAATAAACATTACATGCTATTCATACTCAGGCACTATGGGATTTGTTTTCTGTATTCTGCTGTTCTGACTCCCCCTCCCGTCTATGTCCCCACTACAGTTGGGGATTTTGCAGAGCAGCGTTGGCAGCTCTGCACATGCTCAGTTTTCAGTGAGTTTCTATGCTGAGCATTTCCTCCCCATCAGATCTGAGCAGCCCAAGTGACTATAGAGTCAGACATGTAGGTGTATACACAGTGGTAAATGACAGCCCACTCCCTCCCTCCTCCATGTCCACTAACCAGCTAAACACAATGGGGATGGGATATTACAAACTTGATTGGTGGAGGCTTCACCTCCCTGTTATTCTAAGGCACAGGCTGGAGGGGCATGACAGCCTGTGACTGGCAGAAATCTGCCACTATGTAAATAAAAAAGTCAAATATATATTTGTATGACAATTAAAAAAAAAAAAAAAAAAGTTTGATATTTTTACTCTGTATCCCAAAGGCCGTTTTTTTTTGGAACATGCGACTAGCAGCAGAGGACTAGAAGCTCCTCCTGCTCGTTTCCCTTCAGACATGCTAGGAAAGAACTGGGTCATGTGACCGCTGTATATATTGATTAGGAAAAAAAAAAAAAAAAAAAAGGTAGATTTTGATCTTAAATACTCGGATTGCGAGTAATGCGGTTAACGAGCCCTTCGTAATACGAGCACTGTATTTTTAAAAATAGTAACTCGGTTTGCGAGTGTCGTCTCGCAAAACGAGCACGATTCAGGCCAAAGCAGCTCTTTCAGCTATGAGTAAACGCTCTATGGGAGCGTGAAACGCGTTAGCGGTTATGCTGTATCATTTCAACAGAGCAATGTACGGATTTTAAATTATGTAATTTTTTCAATAAAGAAGATTTTACCTTTATTATTCCAATCCGGAGTGCGGCAGTCCAGATTTTTCATTGCACCTCAGGCCAAAGCATGTGCAGTAGCACGTTTGGCCTGAGGTGGGGGGGGGGGGGGGGGGCGCCGGAGCCGTTCGACGCCGTTCAGAAATGTACAGAAAGGCCCGAGGACAGCTCGGCTGACCTTGACAAACATCGGGAACGGAGTCTTTCCGAGGTGTCCTCGGGCCTTTCCGAGGCTCTCTGGCACCCCCCCACCTCTGGCCGCATGCAGTATTGCATGCCATTGAAGTCAATGCGGAAAAAAATTTTTTTTCATTTCCACTGACTTCTATGGGGAAACTCGCTTTGATATGCGAGTACTTTGGATTACGAGCTTCTCCTGGAACGGATTATGCTCGTAATTCGAGGTTCCACTGTAATTAGATTGCCATTATCCACATACAGAAAAAGTAGTGATGTAAATTAAACTGTGTTTACTATCACTTTAAAGCAATTGTAAAATCACTAATCACAAATCCTGGAATCCCCCGTTATAGAAAAATATACTGTGCAGTGTATGCGTTTTTTTTAAAAATGATGCAGCAAAATACCTTAATTTACAGCGCCACTGTGCAGTCACGTGACCTCCAGGCGCTCTTCTTTCCCGATCTGAGGACTACAGTGGGAGGGGCCGAGATTCCCCCTCTGACGCCAGGCGAAAAAAAGAGCGGCAGGAGGTCACGTGAGCACACATCGGCGCTCTGAAATAAGGTATTTCGCTGCACGATTTAAAAAAAAACAAAAAAACAAAAAAAAACAAAAAAACAAAAAAACACCCCACACGACACTGCACAGTATGTCTTGCTGTAACTGAGGGGATTCCAGGATTTGTGAATCATTTGTGATTTACAGCCACAACTGAATAGCAGTGGGAGGAGAGGGCGCACACACACACACACACACCGGAGCTGACAGGCAGGGAGGGAGGGGGAGAGACTGCAGGATGACGGAGGCACGTAAACTGACCACGATATCATGGATCAGTAGCCATGATTACCGTGGTCAGCACACTAAAGAGGACACAGGAACAGGCAGGACCAACCAGGTATTTTACAGCACAGAAAAGGGACAAATGACAACGCACAAGCACTATGCTGTATATCATGCTTTAAGGAACATGCTTTTTCTTCTTTTTCTAGGGTTACAACCACTAAGTTTTTTGTTTTTTTTATTTCAAGGTGCCTTAAAAGTTCTACAGTAACCTAGGCTAACCTTGGTCTCCCAATGATTTAATGTTATTACTAGGAACTTGCTGGAACACATAACTGGAACCTGCTTTGGTCAAACATCCTTTAGTTCCCCAAGTAGGGATTCACCGACTCATTTAAAAGTATTAGGAGTCGACAGTTACATTTTTCAAAGTATCGGCCAGAAGCGTACCGATATTGCTTCAAGTTGTTGTTTTGAATACTTTCAAATGCAGAGGAGGGGTTTTTGGGTCTTATAGACCCCGGATCCCTCCATAAAAAGAGTACCTGTCACTGACCATTACTGTCAATGTTGTTACATCCCTTGGTGACAGCAATAAAAAAAAGTGATAAAAAAATAAAACTGTAAAAAAAAAAAAAAAAAAAAAAAAATGTACAAAATATTGGCACCTGAGAATGGCTATTGGCCTGAAAAGGTGACAAAAAATAAAAAAAAAAAAATCGGTATCGTATCAGCCCTGAAAAAAACAAAAAAAAAAACAAACACAAGATCGGTCGACCCCTAGTAAGTACAGTGAAACATCGGAAATTGCGAGTGTTTCACAATACAAGCTTTTTTTTTTTTTTTTTTTTTTAAATTCTGACTCAATTTGCGAGCAGAATTCAAACCCATTCCCTAGCGTCTCCGGCGCCCTTGCACCTCTGGCCACATGTGGTACTGCATACACCGGCACCCCCGCACCACCGGCCACATGTGGTACTGCATACAACGGCACCCCCGCACCTCTGGCCACATGTGGTACTGCATACACCGGCGCCCCCGCACCTCTGGCCACATGTGGTACTGCATACACCGGCGCCCCCGCACCTCTGGCCACATGTGGTACTGCATACACCGGCGCCCCCGCACCTCTGGCCACATGTGGTACTGCATACACCGGCGCCCCCGCACCTCTGGCCACATACAGTACTGCATACACCGGCGCCCCCGCACCTCTGGCCACATGTGGTACTGCATACACCGGCGCCCCCGCACCTCTGGCCACATACGGTACTGCATACACCAGCAGTCAATGTGATACGAATTATCTGAGTTTCCATCGATTCCTATGGGGAAATTCGTTTCGATATACGAGTGCTTTGGATTACAAGCATGCTTCTGGAATGGATTTTGCTCATAATCCAAGGTATTACTGTATGCAGCCAGTGTAGTCGGAACGCATGATCTGTATAGTTCAGTAGTTTGCAACAACAAACTGTTGCAAATTGCAGTTTCTAGGTTTAGGTGCGGGGGGGGGGGGGCCCTTTAGGTTAATATAGTTAATGCTGATGTACATTCCCATACAACAGAACTAATGGACCATCACAAGCATGATCTATGCAACAACACACCCTTTAACCTTTTTAACGCTTATATTAACATTCCGGTCTCAGGGAACCACTGCCAGTAATTACTATATCTACAATTCACAGTACATTAGCATGCTTGTCATTGGGGGGAATGATCCTTACATTTGTGGTCAGTGGGAAGAATCACCCCTTGAAGATGGCTAAAAAGATCACCGATGTGAGTGAACTTTCTCATTGCTCAAGGAACTGCCCTAGAAACTCCTGGAGGAACCCTAGAATTCCATGGAATCTTGGTTAGGAGAGTCTGCATTAACATATAGCAATTGTCAATGTAATCCAGCTTTCTAAAGTCTTCTGAAGGCTCAAACCTTTATTTTCGCATGATTTGGCATTTGTTTACAACCGCTGATGTGTTCCAGGAATGAACTGGTCAGACCTGTTCAGATCGAGTGTCAAAAGGTGAAATGCTGATGAAAACCCAAAACCTTCTGCTGGAATGTGAAACTGCGAGTCTCGTAATTGTCAATTCTTGGAAGGATTGTCAATCTGGAGGAGCTGCGTTCCTGGACTGCCATGTAGAGATTCAACAAATGTGGCTGTACATTCATTAGAAGGCACCTGCCATAAGAAAAATCCTGGGGTTTTCCGATGCTTTGAAGAAGCCAGCACCAGTAGCGGCTCGTGCATTTTGGGTGTACGGGCATTGCCCCCCCCCCAATCCACGCGCCTGGCCCCTTTCAGGACGCTGGATGCATGGATTCCTATGGCGGGGCAGGAGGGGGGGGTACTTTTTGAAGCACCCGATTAGAGCCAGAAGCTGGGCTCGGGACGCAGAGAGTGTGCCCTGATCCCACCCAATTGTGTGATGAGCGAGGCTGCACTTCACGGGCACAGCGAGGCTGCACTTCACGGGCACAGCGAGGCTGCACTTCACGGGCACAGCGAGGCTGCACTTCACGGGCACAGCGAGGCTGCACTTCACGGGCACAGCGAGGCTGCACTTCACGGGCACAGCGAGGCTGCACTTCACGGGCACAGCGAGGCTGCACTTCACGGGCACAGCGAGGCTGCACTTCACGGGCACAGCGAGGCTGCACTTCACGATTTTTTTTTTTTTTTTTTTTTAAGAATTTTTCAGTTTGCGCCACCCCAAAAATTTTGGAGCACCAGCCGCCACTGGCCATCATGCTGACTTCAGTGGGAACATACATTTCACATTAATAATTCTGCTACCAAAATGAGTGTGTGCTGTAAAATTGCCACCAGCATTGCTCCCTTTTCTTCTTGCCAGAGGCCGCAATTTTGCTGAAGCCCAGAGCCCCTGAACAGCAGTAAATCATAAAGTGGAACTAAACCCACCGATTTTAAAGTTTGGGGGAAAAAAAAAAAAAGAGAAGAAGTTTCATTCCTGTAATGCCGGGATTGCCAATTGTCACATTTGTCCTCGACCAAACTGTCAAACCACCAAATGGCTGGTATCATAACTGATCACATGTGCAGCACCATGGCAGTTGGAGATCAAACAGAAGCAGCTTCCTTGGTTGTAAAGGATAGGAGGGTTTAATTCCACTTTAAAGCAGATCGGCCTCTACAAATTTGGCAGTGCCTAAGAAAAAGAGAGAGTAACTGAGCATGTGCAGAGCAGGGTGGGGCAGTGTATTACTGGATTTTTCAAAGTACAGAGACACTCATTTGTTTTACATAGCTATACCTGCAAAAGGGGCCAGCCTGAAGTCCTCTAGTGGGATTTCGATTTCTGACTAAAGTTCCGCTTTAAAGGAAAAGTATGGCATGTGTTTAAAATCATACTTACCTAGGAGGATGCAGTATTGATCCGATACTGCATCTGTCCCCCCTCGTCACAAGGCTAAGAGAACTGAGCAATCAAACACCACTGATCGCTCAGTTCTCCCCTCTGCTCTGAGCAGAGACCCCGTGACTGTCATTTTCCACTGTCTGCTCTGCCCCTCCAGCGCTCACCGGAGAGCTGGGCTGTGGGGGGGGGGGGCCGGAGCGGCTGGCTCAGGCTCTCAGCGGTGGATCCTGACCATTTGGTCACAATCTTACCCCAGCCTGGACCGGCCCTGTGAGGTCAGCTTACAATGAGTTTTAGCCCGCTGCTGGCTGAAAATGAGTCACAGGAGTGCAGAACTAACTGCATGCCTGTGATCCGCAGATGTACAACCAAACCTGCAGGTACTGTAAATATCTTCTAAACTTGCACTGTTTAGGAGATATTTACTATATTACGCTGCCTCTGTCATCAGCGCATGCGCACCTGACAGAACAGCCTGCTCGTGCCGTTTCTTCAGGACCCATGCCGTGACCGACGTCATCGCTGCTCCGGCGAATCACAGTGGCGGAGCCGGTGAACCCGGAAGTACCTCCGGGAAAGATGTCGGACGTGTGAGTGTGTACAGCACTGGAGGGCATCGTTCTAAAGGTAAGCATTTCATAATGAGCTAGGCCTTTGCCTTGCAGGTTTTTTTTTTTCTCTGAGGTTTACAAACGCTTTAAAGCCCAACTCCAGGAAGTAGATGAAACCTGCCCTTACAGTGGACTTCCTTATTCCTCTGCAAAGGTTAGATGCTTGTTATGTCTAGGGCTGCACCTGCTTGCCCCCCACCACATACAATACAGGATTAAATAGCCTAAGGGACCACCTACAGACCGGAGCGAAGAGAGGAGAGGGCAGTACCGGAGCTGGCAGGATTAGGGAATAGTTTAAGTAATCCTGCCTGTGCCTCTATCCCCTAGACCAGGGCTCTCCAAACTTTTCATTATGAGGGCTACATCTGGTATTTTACAAATATTTGTGGGCCAAAAAAATAAATAAATTAAGTATTATAAATTAAATTTACAAATATGTGCCAAGAAAACTTCAGATCAGAAACCCCCCCATCATTCTTCACATCAGAGTCCCCCCCCCTTCACACAAAAGCCCCTCTCACAGCAGAGGCCTCCATCCCCTGTGCTACCTCATAATTCTTGACTAAGTGGGCAGAGGATGGGAGGCGGAGCAGGTGCGGGCAGAGGATGGGAGGCGCAGCGGGCAGAGGATGGGAGGCGCAGCGGGCAGAGGATGGGAGGCGCAGCGGGCAGAGGATGGGAGGCGCAGCAGGCAGAGGATGGGAGGCGCAGCAGGCAGAGGATGGGAGGCGCAGCAGGCAGAGGATGGGAGGCGCAGCAGGCAGAGGATGGGATGCACAGCAGGCAGAGGATGGGAGGCGCAGCAGGCAGAGGATGGGATGCACAGCAGGCAGAGGATGGGAGGCGCAGCAGGCAGAGGATGGGAGGCGCAGCAGGCCCCCTGAATGCTGGGGTGGCCCTGGATGAGTGTCATGCATTTCCACGATGTGGTCCAGTCGACTGCCAGCACCATAGCAATGAATGACACTGTGTCCTGGCCACTCAGTCATTGCTTGGGAGAAAGGCTGGTGCCATGGAAGTCACCAAAACCATGGTTTTATAAAATGCAGGTAAACAAAAAAAATAAAATAAAATAAATATACAAAAACACAGCCTTTTTTGCACAGGAAAGCCACCGTAATATCTATCTATACACACACACACACATACATATATATTCAGTATTTGTGTATATACATACATACATACATAGTCGGCAAGCAGTTAGTGCACAAAAATACACATTAATGTTTAATAAAGGTTTTTACTGGGAGCTGTAAAACTGTTGACAACTAATTTGAATTGCTCTTCTGAAACTTTTTTTCTTTTCTTTATCATGTGACTTAAACTCACACAGTAGAGAAGTAGAGAGCATACATCATCACAGATCATGTGATCACACAATAGCACAACAGGAATAATGTATATGGAGGATTCTAGAGAAAAAAAAAAAAAACGAACCACAAACACACCACACAGTGGCATGATGTATAGGTTTTTTGTGAATGAATTATTGCAATTGACACTTCTCTGTTTACTATCACTTTTAAATGCTCATATTAGTTAGTTTAACCCTCCCTGGCACTGAGAAAAAAAAAAAAAAAAAAAGAAGGAAGGTTATCCTGGGCTCCTATCTATGATTAAAACATTTACGCTAAGAAAATAAAGAAGGCCACAATGAGCTGCCAAAGATTTATGCGGTCTTATTACATACATCACAGTTGGGGTTTAAGTGTTTTTCGGAGAACTGAGCAGCTAAAACAAAAATTGCAAAACCCTCATTGATATTTCACATCTGGAAGGCATACGCAGTGTACGGTATACAGGACACGTGAATCATCCACGGCCCCAAGCCACCAGCACAATCTACTTACATATTCCCTCCTTGATAAAACAGCCACCATTCTGTGGGCCGCAATTATTTAACTTAAAAGCAGAACTCCAGCTTGGATTTATTTTTTATTTTTTCTATTTCTCTTTGCTGCAGTTAGAAATCACTGTAGACATCGATATTACAGTGATTGCCGCTAACTTCCAGGTCCCCCTGCCAAGCCGCTGCACTGCTGCCTAAAGTGATATTAAACCTTTTGGGGTTTTTTTTAACTAAAATAACAAACAGGTTCTACTTACCTGCTCTATTTAATGGTTTTGCACAGAGCAGCAGCCCGGATCCTGAACTTTCCGCTCAGTCAAAACCAGGTACCCTCTAAAGACTCTCAGCCCCTAAAGGTGCCAAATGCGGCAGTGGAGAGAGGGAGGGGGGCAGACAAGCAGAACGTCCCCTTTTGAGTGGAGCTCCACTTTAATGCATAGAAAGCATTAGGGTAACACACCTTAAATAGAAAGCATTGGGGTAACACACCTTACATAGAAAGCATTGGGGTAACACACCTTACATAGAAAGCATTGGGGTAACACACCTTAAATAGAAAGCATTGGGGTAACACACCTTAAATAGAAAGCATTGGGGTAACACACCTTAAATAGAAAGCATTGGGGTAACACACCTTAAATAGAAAGCATTGGGGTAACACACCTTTAATAGAAAGCATTGGGGTAACACACCTTTAAATAGAAAGCATTAGGGTAACACACCTTTAAATAGAAAGCATTGGGGTAACACACCTTAAATAGAAAGCATTGGGGTAACACACCTTGAGGCTTTAGAACCACTTTAATGAATACAGGAGGCCAGCCGCTCAGCATGGGTGCTATTTGGTGAACACATTGGGGTGGATTTACTAAAACAGGAGAGTGCAAAATCTTGTGTAGCTGTGCATGGTAAGCCAATCAGCTTCCAACTCAGTGTTTCTCAACTCCAGTCCTCAAGGCGCCCCCCCCCAACAGGTCATGTTTTCAGGATTTCCCCAATTACTAAAGGCAGTGAAACGGATCAAATCACCTGTAGCAAATAATGGAATTCATGTTCCTGCAAAGCGGGAACTTGAAACCACGCCTTCCCCTAGTAAAAGCACCAACACTACACAAACACCAGCTAGGCACACATTTAACCCTTTGATTGCCCCGGATGTTAACCCCTTCCCAGCCAGTGTCATTAGCACAGAGACAGTGTATATTTTTAACACTCAATGTGTTAGTGTCACTGGTTCCCCAAATAAGTGTCAGTTAGGTGTCTGATTTGTCCGCCGCAATATCACAGATCGCTGCCATTACTAGTTAAAAAAAAAAATTCCATAAATATATCCCCTAGTTTGTAGACGCTATAACTTTTGCGCAAACCAATCAATATATGCTTATTGGGATTTTTTTAACCAAAAATATGTAGAATACATATCGGCCTAAATGGAAGAAAAAAAACGTTTATATATTTTTGGGGGATATTTATTATAGCAAAAAGTTAATATGTTTTTTTTCACAATTGTCGCTATTTTTTTGTTTACAGCGCAAAAAATAAAAACCGCAGATGCGATTAAATACTACCAAAAGAAAGCTCTATTTGTGGGGGAAAGAAAAAAAAATAAATAAATAAATAAAAAAAGGACGTCAATTTTGTTTGGGTACAACATCGCACGAAAATCCCAAATTTTGGGTTGTCCCCAAAAAAGTATTATAGAGGGGAAATCTTACAATGGGGACATTAGTCCTGGTGACATGGGAGTCCCCAATGAATCCCCTTAATTTGCAGGGATTTCCTCTCACTTCTTTGGTTATGGGACAGGAAGTGAAGGGAAATCTTCGCAATGGCACACAGATGGCAAAATAAAATCTGACTGGGCTGTATCCAAAATATAAACAAAAAAAAGTTATAATATATATATTTATTTTATAACTGTTTTTTGTTGTTTATATTTTGGATACAGCCCAGTCAGATTTTATTTTGCCATTGCGAAGATTTATATATATATATATATATATATATATATATATACACACATATACACATATACATATACATACATACACACATTTTTTTTTTTTTTTCTGAGAATACATTGCAATATGGCTACCTGGAGTTGTTAGAGTGTGTACTGACCACTCCCCAGAAACATAATTTCCTGCTTGTGTGATTGACTCACCAATTTTCCCAGAAGTCTGCCCAAGATACAAATCAGATTTCGGGCATCCCCTGCAACGAAAATGTTTTTTTTTTTCTTAGAGCTACTGTCAATAGGAACACGTCTAAAAAGTTATGCAGGCCCAACAGATTTCCTCATTAGTGCCCTTCAGCTGCACACCCAATTATGAATTATGCACACCTTATTATGAAACCCCTCCCATTGGACCAACTCAGAACAGAGGCACAGACAAACACACAGGGATTTCTTTAGAATAATAAAAAAGGTAGGAATCTGCAACAAAGTTTTTTGGGTTTTTTTTTTTTTCACAATCAAAAGCAAAGTTTGTTATAATCCTTGCAATGTACAGAGATCACTCAGAGGGGAATGTTTGTTTCTCAAAAGTGGAGTTACACTTTAAGCTTTGACAAAAAAAAAAACCTGGAAGCGGATTGGTTTCTTCTGCACAGCTGCACCAGATTTTTCACTCCCCAGTTTTAGTAAATCAACCCCTTTGAAATTTTCTCAATAAATGCAAAGTGTTCTCTGATTGAACAAGGTGGATATCATGATCTCACTGCCTGCCTATCCACCTCGCCCAATCAGAGAAGGCTTTACCTATAACTGAAAAAATGCAGTGTGTTCTCTGAATGGCGCCTGTGTGGAGCAAGTGACCTCCTGTGTTCACTAATCATCATGGCAGCAGCGCGGCACAGGGACCCATAAGCTAGCAGAAATCTTAGATTGTAAGCTCCTTGAGGGCAGGGACTGATGTGAAAGTACAATGTATATGTAAAGCGCTGAGTAAATTGATATATACTATACAAGTACCTGAAATTTAAAAAAAAAAAACCAAAAAACACTGTAATAGCGGTCTCTAGTACAGCGTTTCTCAACTCCAGTCCTCAAGGCGCCCCAACAGGTCATGTTTTCAGGCTTACCATTATTTTGCACAGGTGATTTGATCAGTTTCACTGCCTTCGTAATTACCACAGCCATTTCATCTGAGGGAAATCCTGAAAACATGACCTGTTGGGGCGCCTTGAGGACTGGAGTTGAAAAACACTGCTCTAGTACATAGATTTCAAATTTCCACAGGGGTCCCACTGGTATGGCACCATACATACCTACATTAGGTCCTTACGTTGTAAAAATTGCTGTACTAGAATTTCGGCTTAAAAAAAAAAAAAAAAAAAAAAAAAAGGGGAAGAAGAAGGACCTTCAGGCAGTAACACGAACACCCCGAGAATGTGCGATATTTCCATCTTTAAGCCCTGGTTCATACCGAGCTGCAGGAATGAAGCTGTGCGAGTTCGGCTGAACTCGCACGATTTCATTCCTGCAAGTCAGTCCCAATTTCACAGACATCTGGGCGGGTTTCTGCACAGATGACAATGGAAAAAATAAAAAAAAATAAAAATAAAAAAAATTAAATCGCACCCCGAAATCGCAAAAAGTAGTACAGAAACTACTTTTTGAAATCGGTGCGGCGCCGCAAACGCAGCGTCGTACCGATTAGGGCGGTGCCATTGCCGGCAATTCCCGCTGATTTGACATGTCAAATGGTACCAATGTGAACCAGGGCTAAGAATGGGAACCATATTCCAGTAATCTATTTTTGAATGAATCACCCTACAGTCTTCCTAGCTATCTAACGTGTCAGTGAGTTTATCTCAGCTGCCTTATGAGAAATTTCTCAGTGTTCAGAAGACGTTCTCTCTCCTCGCTGTTCAGCATTCCTGACGTTCTAGTCATCGGAGCGGGATCGTCCATGAGCGGTAATGAAATCAGAGGATGAAGACGAGGGGGAGGAGTAGGGAGTAGGAGGAAGAATCCCTTGTGTAGATGCAGAGTATGACTCACACACACTAGCAGACACACGTTTCATATGTACTACAGGCCGGCGACATATTGGCCGTGTGACCACGCGGAAACGTGGAGCCTTCTCTTAAAGCGGTATTAAATCCAAACCCAAAAAAAGCCAAACAGCAGCATTGTCAGTCTGGAGGGAGGGGAGTGTTAGATGTACGGATTTAGATACACTAACAAATTGAAGCCAAACTCCAGGTAATTATTATTATACAGGATTTATATGGCGCCAACAGTTTGCGCAGTGCTTTACAACATGAGGGCAGACAGTACAGTTACAATACAAATCAATACCGGAGGAATCAGAGGGCCCTGCTCGTTAGAGCTTACACTTTATAAGCAGTTAGGCTACTTTCACACTGAGGCGTTGCAAAACCGCGGTAAAAACGATAAGCGTTGTTACCGCGTTAACGGTAAAAATAGCGCTAACGCCCATGCGTTTTAATCGCGTTTTCATAGCGTTTAAGCGTTAGCAAACTTGATCATGTGACCATGCGGTCATGTGACCTTCCCCACCGTTTCTGGGTGGTTTTAAAGCGTTTTTACCGCGTTTCCCATTCATTTCAAGTGGGATAGACGTTTTTACAGCGCTATTTTATGCGCCCCAAAGATGCTCCAAAAAAGCTGTTTGCAGGATTTTTTCCAACGCACAGCCAGCGCAACGCCTCAGTGTGAAAGGTTACACTGAGATACATGGGGGGCATTTTTCATGCGGTATTTAGGGGGAAATTTTAGCGCTAAAACGCCTGAAAAACGCCTCAGTGTGAAAGGGGCCTAACAGAAGTGTTTTTTTTCCCCATTTTGGGATAAAAGTCTTGCAAAAATGAATAAATGCTGATCATCGTAAGCACCCCCCTTGTCAGCGGTAAATGGTTTGTCTCATCTGTTGAAAATAAATGAAAGGAAGCTTTAAAAAAGGAAGAACAAACAAAAACGCAGCCATCACATTGTAACCTGCAATATAATAAAATGTTTGCTTTTGGGTTTAAAGAGGAGCTTCAGGCTCCTTCAGAAAAAAAAAAAATTTAAAGTCAGCAGCTACTTAAGTCTTAAGTCAGAAACAGACTAGCAAGAGGGCACTAAAGTTAAACGGGCCGTAATTTTGGGAACCAACCACAGAATATACCACTCTATCTGAAGGCGGAAATCTACCATGGATATCGTAACAAACAACTATTGGCAAACAATCGCATTGATTGCATCTATATGCGCACTGCCCCTGTGGGGGGGCGAGTGGATCTGGTGAGTGGATCTGGTGAGTGGGGACCCTGGGAGGGGAGCACAGAGTCACTAGAAGATATTGAGAGCACCCAATTCACCATTCAATTTTTGTCACATCATTTGAAGAGGATTATATGTACAATATACAGACTATTATTCACATGTTTATATATGGACTTTATTTTGCACATGTCACATAAATAGAGTCACAGTACCACAGTGTGTCCACAATACTGCGGTCTTATATATTTTTCACGGTATTTTTTAAGTTTTTCTAATCTATATTGAAATTTGGACATACAGGTGATACTTGTATGAATGCAGCTTAATCTCATGAGGCTCTTTCTTCTTAATAAAAAGTCACATAAGCAATAGGAAATTAACCAGAGAACTTGTAGCATGCTATTGCCTAGGGGGCTATATATGTATTGTTTGAGTTTTTAAGCCTCGATTGTTTTTGAGCTTACACATTTTTACGTCTGTACATTATAAGTTTGTATGCCACTGTAAGGCCACACATATATACCCTCAAATAAGTCTTAATCGCATTATCTTTAGGTAGCGCCAATTACCCCTTATTTTATTATTTCTCACAAATACTGCAGCTGCTGACCTTTAATATTCAGCACACGAATCCAGTGGTGTTTTCACCTGAGCCGATTTTTCAATCGGCTCTCGGGTGATGCCACCGCCATCTCGGCGTAGGGAGACCTTCACAGCCGGTTCCCTACTGCGGATGAGCGAAGCACGTTGAGCTTTGTGAATAGCCCAGTGGCGGGGGAAAGAGGACGGGGGGGGGTAGAACTTACGACTGAGTTTGTTGCGGTGAAGTCAGCAGGAAGTGGGAGCGGGTACCTGTCAAAACAAGGTACCCACTCCCCCCTCAAAAAGGTGTCAAATATGGCAGCAGAAGAGGAAGGAAGGGGGGGTTGGAGGCAAACAAGACAAGCAGAGCTTCCCTTTTGGGTGGAGCTCCGCTTTAATACCACTGGCTCAAAAACACAAATTTACCCCCCCCCCCCAGTATAAAGCTGGCCACAGTGTTCTGAAGATTTGAATTTTCACAGCAGGATGGAATATTTTTTCTTGAATGAACGATCTTCTACCCAAGAATGTCGTTTTTGTTTGGGAAATGTCAATCATTCGAAAATCTAATATAGAAAGCACATTTTCGAGTACCTTTGAACGACATCAAATGTACTAATAAGAGTGTTTGTACATCCATTCATAAATCTAGCGTATGGCCAACTTAAGGGCCTGTGTTGATGAGCGAGCTATTGACACATGGTTTTGCAGAGAGCAGCCCCAAGCCTCCTCTTTTTGCCCCTCCCTGCCAGTGGTCCAGGCTCCTCCCCCCCTGCCGAGTGTCCCGTGTCCCCCCCCAATAGCAAGCCTCCTGAGCTGCGCTCCTGTGAATGGACATTGCCTATTCACTCAGTGCGGCTTGGCCCTGCCCTCTGCTCTCTCCTCATTGGCTCACTGGCTGTGATAGACAGCAGCAGGAGCCAATGGTTCCCGCTGCTGTGTGAGTCAAGGAGGGAGAGGGAGAGCAACTGCTCTAATGCACTTTGCTGGACCAAGATTGGTATGTATAAGGGGGGCTAGGGGGAGAACTGCACCCAGAGAGGGATTTTAACCTTCATGCATGAAGGTAAAAAAAAAAAAAAAAAAAAAAAATTCTTCGAAACCACTTTAAAGACTGAGGACTGTGATAGACCTTTCAAAGCTGAGAAACAATAGGAGCTCCAGAATCGAAGAGTAATACAGGAAAGCGTTAAATACATCTTAACCACTAACCACTCTTGCGGCTATGCTATAGCCAACCTCACCGTCTAATGTCACAGCTAATGGCAGCTGAAGCTGTATTTTAGCATTTGCAGAACAGGCTCGCTCACATTAAGAAAAATCAATAAGTCGGTTCAGGATTTACAATAATGAGTCACTGAAATCATCACCGAGTTCCCACACTCACAAGCTGTCCTTTTTAAAAACAATCAGTTCCCTTTAAAATGTGGAGCTTTTGTTAAAGTGGTTCTAAAAATTCAAAAAGTTTTACCTTAAGACCCTGTTCACACTGGGTTGGTTTTCAGGCGCTTTAGCGCTAGTAATAGCCTCTGCTAAGCGTCCTGAAAACTGCCTATTTATTGCAGTGTGTCTTTTCATACTGGAGCGGTGCGCTTGCGGGACGCTACGAAAAAGTCCTGCAAGCAGCATCTTTGGGGCAGGTGCGGAGCGCTGTATTTAGAGCTCCGAAAACACCCCTAAAGTCCCCATGTGTATATTGGGGGGCCTAATGTATGGGCCTAATGTTTGGGATGCTGGCAACAACTTAGGTTTATCTGGGTGGAATCAAACCTTCTCTATTGCAATGAATGGGCAGTGCTTTGAAAGCGCTTTTACCCTGTTTTTGGGGGGGGGGTAAAAACCGGCCCGCTAGCGGCCGAAAAGCATCGCAAAAAGTGCCACTAAAAACGTTTGCAAAAGCGAGCGGCGCTTTCAGTGTGAAAGTAGCCTAATAAATTCTCTGAAAAAAAAAAATGGTAAAATCAAATTCCCCATAAACTGTTCTACCCCCCCCAACCCCCTCCCTAAAAACACTTTCCTGACTACCATCATCACCGCACCAGCACTGCCCTGGCTACAGCACCGCCCCTCTCACTTCCTGGTCTCACAGGAGACACCAAGAACAGCGGGAGCCATAGGCTCCTGCTGCTGTCAAACTCCTGTGAGGAGGGAGCGGGGGGGGGGGGGGTGTTGATTACCTTTGTGTGCGCGCATCAATGGACGCACACAGTCCAGCTCGAGAGTTGTCCCTAAAGCATCTGGCTTTCTATGGAGGGACCCGGAGGTAGAAGAGGACAGATCAGGCCGCGGGGGGGAATGGGAGATTTCCAGAAAAGGTGGTGAGCGACTGCTGTGTGCAATATTGTTACATACAGCTGGTAAGTATAATATTTTTTTTTTTAATATCACTTTAAAAATTTTCCCTTTTACTTTCACTTTTGATTATGGTAATGGTAAACAGGACAAATAGAGGGTGAATCCCCCAGCCAGCAATAAAAACGTGACAGGAGTTCTGATACCTCTCCACTGTTTTGTCAGATTAGACGACCTGTCAGACTGTGTAACGGAAGTAACGTTTCGTCGCCGCCATCTTGCTACACCCTGCACTCCTTCACAGTAAGGATACACGAGAAGGGGGAAAGTTTTGCATTTTACACTTATTTAACAGTAAAGTGATAGAAAGCTGCTTGCTGTCGGAGCAGGAGCTCAGAGCGCCAGTGAGGGACCCGAGAAAAGGAGGATCCAGGCTGCTCTATGCAAAACGATTGCACAGAGCAGGTGAGTAGGACATGTTTTGTCATTTTAATAAAAGGTTTAATATCACTTTATTAGGTCTCTGAATGCCTCAATAAACATTTATAATAGGTATTTTGTTACTCAAAATATGTATTTTAGAAAAGTTTTATAGCTATATGAACTCCGTTTTTCTATAAGCTTCCCTTAATCCCACAGCAGACATCAGACAAAAGACAGAGGAGTTTATGCAGCTCTACTGAATCGCATGGCTTAGCTGATCCGCCATGTTTTCATGCACTGGGGGCAGCAGGGAAGAGTGATCCTCCAGTTTAGAGGACAGGGATGACCTCAGCAGTGTCAGGACTCTCATAGATGGATGAGCAGGCAGCTGGCACAGGAAGCTCCAGCAGTAAATAGTGACGTCACCTGCCAGCTATGCAGTGTGGCAGGGGTGTGACTCACAAAATGCAAAGACAATCTGTTTAGGTATATGTAATTCAGCTGTGTGGCTCAGTTCCTGACCACCACTCTACAGAGTCACCCAGCATGGAAAAAACCATGCAAGCCATTACTGACTCAAACCAAACCTGTAGTGGGATATTCAGACCACATTGGTCGGTGAGCAGCGGCCCCTTTAAGAGCTGCTCGGTGTGGAATACACTCAGGAGGAGCTCGGCTGCTGAACTGTAACTGAGCGGGGATTGTATTTTTTATTAATAGAGCCGGGCTGAATGAGAGGGGGAAGTCACAGCTTCATAACAGAACGCCAAAGTGAATTTCTACATCTATTGTCTCTTCGGCTCCCATTGTCAAGCTGTTTACCTGCGTGCTCACCAAGGTGGAGAGGAAACGGGTGAATAGGTAGCTACCTGGTCACTTTTTAGTTAAAACTCTCATATCAAAAAAAGAGAATAAAAAAAATAAAAGTAAAAAAAAAACACAAAAAAAAAAAAAAAAAAACAAACACACAACACCACACACAATCAAAAAATTATCCCGTACCTTTTTCATTTAGGTCACATGTGTCAAACACAATGACCAAATCCGGCGTTCTGTCAAATTAGCCAACTCATCAGAAACTCCAACTACCTCACTTCCCGTTTCTTTAAAGTTTAAGCCATCAATAATTCAAAATTTCGACAAATTGCTGTTTGGACACAACACCGGCAACCGAATACAGTCCGCTGCACGATATTATGAGCAGAGATTGCTACTCACTCTGATACTAACCAACAAAATGGCCGCCTCTGTGGTGGCGACAACTTTGTCCTCGTTAGCCGCTGTGGTGTCAAAACAGCAAAATCTTCCTGTACTGGACTGTATTCGGTTTCTGGTGTTGGGTCCAAACAGCAATTCATTGAAATCTCCAATTACTGATGATACACATGGAAGTGAGGTGGTTGGCGTTTCTGGCGAGTTGGCCAATTCGACAGAACACCGGCCCACCAGGCCATTTCATGTAGCCCTCACACCTCCCCCCCTCGTCTCTGCAGTAGAGAGGACAACAGAACTTCTCTGCCAGAATCTACGCCTCTCTGTGCAGCTGCGGAGAGGCTCGTCTCTGCCCCCCTCCCGTCTCAGCAGTTGGCAGCAGAGAGGAAGACAGGCTTCCTCCAACAGATCCTGCTCCTCCTGGTCTCAGCATTCAACAGACTCCAGGCAGCCGACTCCAGCCCTCCTCTGGTCCTCCTACAGACCCTGCACTTTCTGCTTCCCAACTTCACCCCTATATTGTCAGCAGTACAAAGTGTAGGGGGTGCACTGTGACCAAAAGGGAGGGGGAGGGTGAGGGGGGACTTGACTTCTGATGGTGGTGGGGCTCCTAACATCTCATGTAAAAGGGCAAGTGGGGTGCTCTGGACATCTACTCCTACAGATGCAACCGTCTTTGAGGACAACTATAATGCTGATGCAGCCCTAAATTAAATTAAAAGGTTTGACACCCCTCATTTAGATGCTGGCCAAAGCTGTTGTGGATGACACGGCCATCGCCCAATCTGGCTAAAATCTCACAACAACTGGCACACTCACCTGCCCAGCCACTCAAGAGGAGTCAACCGGACAAATGACAAAATCATAAATCAGAATTTGTTCATACAGAGAGAACTGGAATTTGAGGGTCTATGCCATTCCTTTATTGGCATGAACATGAACTTCCGGGTGACCCAAGTGTGCCTGTGTACGGGCAAATCTCTGACCACAAATGTCCGCCCTGGCAGATCATAACTGCACATCTGATGGATTATCTAGAGTCTACACACCCATTCCTACATGGTTTTAAAACATCGTGGACCTCAAGTGGTTAAAACGGCAACCATGAGTTTGGTATCTTTTTTTTTTAAGCCGTAAAATTGGCTGTTCAAGAAAAGCGATCCGGGTGGCTCCACAGCCTCCTAATCACATTTACGGTAGTGAGAATGGTCCTTACCACTGCCGAAGGTGGTTCCCGAGCTCTCCGTTCCTCTGGGGAGGCCCAGGACCACAGTAAACTGGTCAAACAGCGAGAGCAGAGGAGATCGAGGAACAGGAATAAAGCCAGAAGCAACAAGCATTTGGTACTGTCAACTTCAGTTCATTCATTCCCTGGCTACTAGCAGGAGCTGTACTGGATTAGCTGCTGTGGAGGACAGGGGAGCCAAGGTTTAAAACCCTATTATCGCCAAAAACAGACATCTGCCAATACTAATCACATAGTGGGACCAGTTTGCCACCATGTGATAGGAATATGTAGGATAGTAAATTGGGGGGAAAAAAAAAACAAAAAACACAAACACACACCTCCATCCCCTACGCATACATGAGAATGCAAACATGTATGTAGGGCCCATATGTAGTGTATGCAAACCGCAATTGTGCTGGTATTGCCACGAACGTCAGCACGAGAGCAATAATTCATGGTAAACTCTAAATTTAAAACCTGTAAGGCTCCTTTCACACTGAGGCGCTTTGCAGGCGCTAAAGTGCTGAAAATAGCACCTGCAAAGCGCCCCGAAAGGGCTGCTAAATGCACCCCAGTGTGAAAGCCCCAAGGGCTTTCACACTGGAGCGGTGCACTTGCAGAGCGGTCAAAAAAGTCCTGCAAGCCACATCTTTGGAGCGCTGTATTTACCGCTCCTAAAGCGCCCCTTCCCATTGAACACAATGGGGCAGCGGCTGCAAACCCACCTGCAAAGCGCTGCTGCAGCGGGCGGTTTTAGCCCTTTTTTGGCCGCTAGCGGGGCTAAAACGACGGTAAAGCAGCGCTATATTTAGCGCCGCTGTACCGCCAGCGCCCGCACGCCTCAGTGTGAAAGTAGCCTAAAGGATTTTAAAGCATCACTCATTAAAAAGTTTTAGGTACTGCAGTTTTTCTCCACTTTGCAGCACATGTGGAGTCTTGACATGTTTGGTATCCATTTACTCAACACTACCTCATCTTTTATATTGTACAAAAAAATGGGTATTACATTGTTTTTGTGTGTGCTTAAATTGATTTTTAGTGGATTTTTTTCCTGAAATATGGGTCTGATTAACAGCTGTGCAAATGCTGAATGACAAAAAATAAATAAAATAAATTACAACTGCCACCATTTTATTCTCCAGGCTTCTGCTTTCAGAAAATATATAGGTTTGAAGTTTCCAAGTAATTTTCTAAAAAAAATTAAAAAAAAAAAAGCTGATGCAATTGGTTAAAATACATAAGCGTGAATCGTTTTACCTGCCAAAATTTTTTCTAACCTGCTCAGCTAGTCTGGTAATTGAGGTGCCCCTGCCACACTGTGTAGCTAGGAGGGTGAAAGCACATTCCAATCTTGCAATGTGTATTATACATTGGGGTTGATTTACTAAAACTGGAGTGCGCCAAATCTTTTGCAGCTGTGCATGGTAGTCAGCTTCCAACTTCAGCTTGTTCAGTTATGCTTTGACAATAAAACCTGGAAGCGGACTGGTTTCCATGCAGAGCTGCACCAGGATTTTGCACTCTCCGTTTTGGTAAATCAAGCCCAATGTCTCTACCATGGGGAGGATCAGAGCCCAGCAGTTACTGACTGGCTTGCTTTTTCTAAACTTGACTCCCTCAAGTGCCGTCGGCAGAGAACATGTGACCAGCACAGTGTCATTCGCCACATGACCCCCCCCCCCCCTTTCCTCCAGGGGGAGCCCCCCGTGTCCTTCATTACAAAAGTGGTCATTTTTCACTAACCTGAAGCATAGCGTGAGCAATAGCTTACTCTACAGAGAAGTAAAAATCTATACTTAATTTTTATGTGAAAAAAGGGAAGAAAATTTAGTTCTCAAAAATATTTAAAAAAAAAAAAAAAACAAACACACACACGAAAAACCGCAAAAAAAAGGGAACCGGGAAGGGCTGAATCCTTAAAGGGAACCTGTACTGAGGAAGTATGTGAATGCAGATTTCTTCTTAAAATGCTAGTTCCCTGGCTGCCATGCCAATCCAATTGTACTAGGAAGGGGGGGCCGGGTATGGCACCAAAGTCAGGGTTGGTTTCCCTCTGCCCTCATCTGTCAGTACTCTGCCATCATCAGCTGAACCCGACTCCAGGCTCCATTCCCACTAGAGTGACTTGTCATGCGACTTTGGACACAATGCTAAGGGCCCTTTCACACTGGGGGGGTTGCAGGTGCTATTGCGCTAATAGCGCCTGCAAACCGACCCGAAAGTGCCGCTGCTGTGTATCCAGTGTGAAAGCCCCGAGAGCTTTCACACTGGAGCGGTGCGCTGGCAGGACGGGAGAAGAAAAAAAAAAAAAAAGTCCTGCTAGCAGCATTTTCGGAGCGGTGAAGGAGCAGAGTGTATACCACTCCTTCACCGCTCCTGCCCATTGAAATCAATAGGACAGCGCGGCTATACCGCTGGGAAAGCGCAGAGGCGCTTTGCGGTGGTTTTTAACCCTTTCTCGGCCGCTAGCAGGGGGTAAAAACGCCCCGCTAGTGGCCGAATACCGACGGTAAAGCGCCGCTTACAATAGCGGCGTTTTACCGCTGACGCAGTGTGAAAGGGCCCTAAATGGTTTTCAAATTTTTTTTACAAATTAGTATGTGAAAAGTGTGGGGGGCATTTGTATTCAGCCCCCTTTACTCCGATACCCCTAACTAAAATCTAGTGGAACCAATTGCCTTCAGAAGTCACCCAATTAGAAATTGAGTCCACCTGTGTGTAATTTAATCTCAGTATACATACAGCTGTTCTGTGAAGCCCTCAGAGGTTTGTTGGAGAACCTTAGTGAACAGCATCATGAAGGCCAAGGAACACACCAGACAGGTCAGGGATAAAGTTGTGGAGAAGTATAAAGCAGGGTTAGATTATAAAACAATATCCCAATCTTTGAACATTTCACAGAGCTCTGTTCAATCCATCATCCGAAAATGGAAAGAGTATGGCACAACTGCAAACCTACCAAGACATGGCCGTCCACCTAAACTGACAGGCTGGGCAAGGGGAGCATTCATCAGAGAAGAGCTAAGAGGTCCATGGTAACTCTGGAGGAGCTGCAGAGATCCACAGCTCAGGTGGGAGAATCTGTCCACAGGACAACTATTAGTCGTGTTCTCCACAAATCTGTCCTTTATGGAAGAGTGACAAGAAGAAAGACATTGGTGAAAGAAAGTCATAAGAAGTCCCGTTTGCGAGAAGCCATGTGGGAGACACAGCAAACATGTGGAAGAAGGTGCTCTGGTCAGATGAGACCAAAATTGAACTTTTTGGCCTAAAAGCAAAACGCTATGTGGTGCAGTGTTGGTTTTCTGCCAATCACCCTGAACACACCATCCCCACCGTGAAACATGGTGGTGGTAGCATCATTTTCTTCAGCAGGGACAGGGAAGCTAGTCAGAGTTGATGGGAAGATGGATAGAGCTAAATACAGGGCAATCTTAGAAGAAAACCTGTTAGAGTCTGTAAAAAGACTTGAGACCGGGGCGGAGGTTCACCTTCCAGCAGGACAACAACCCTAAACATACAGCCAGAGCTACAAGGGAATGGTTTAGATCAAAAGCATATTCATGTGTTAGAATGGCCCAGTCAAAGTCCAGACTTAAAGCCAATTGAGAATCTGTGGCAAGACTTGAAAATTGCTGTTCACAGACGCTCTCCTTCCAATCTGACGGAGCTTGAGATATTTTGCAAAGAATGGGCAAAAATGTCCCTCTCTAGATGTGCAAAGCTGGTAGAGACATCCCCAAAAAGACTTGCAGCTGTAATTGCAATGAAAGTTGGTTCTACAAAAAGTATTGACTCAGGGGGGCGCTATACAAATGCAAGTCACACACTTTTCAGATATTTGTAAAAAACTGTTGAACCATTTATCATTTTCCTTGCACTTCACAATTATGTGCCACTTTGTGTTGAACTATCACATAAAATCCCAATAAAATACATTTACATTTTTTGGTTGTAACATGACAAAAACGTGGAAAATGTCAAGGGGTATGAATACTTTTTCAAGGCACTGTATATATGGACGTTCTTATAGAGCTGCACGATTAATCGGTAAAGAATCGAGATCGCGATTCAACCCCCCTCCCAATCTTAATACAGCATTTCTTCGATTCAGTGCAGAGAGTTCTCTGTACAAGCCGACCGCTGTCCAAAAAAAAAAAAAAAAAAAACACACACAGGCAGCCTGCCAAGTTTATCACAACATTGCTTAGGAGGAGATAAAGAGAAACATTGTAACATTTCGTTGTTAGATCAAAGGAATGAACTTCGGTCTGCAAATGAGGGCAGTTTAATCACTTAAAGACTAAACCGTTTTCTGACACTTGTTGCTTACAAGTTTTAATCAGTATTTTTTGGTAGAAAATTACTTAGAACACAAAAAAAAAAATAGAAAATGAAAAAATGCTGTGCAAATACAGTGTGACATAATATAAATATGTATGTGTATGTTTTTTGAGCATTTTTTGCAATGCATTGCCCTCTACTATATCTTCTATCTACATATATACATACACACTTTTTTTTTAAAATTGTCACTGTATTTGCACAGCATTCTTTCAAATGCAATATTTTTGGAAAAACACACTTTAATGAAAAAATAAAAATTTGTAAAAGTTAGTCCATTTTTTTTTTTGTATAAATGTGAAAGATGTTACACTGCGAGAATCATGATCTTTATTCTAAGCAAAAAAAAAAAAAAAAAGATTTTAGCCAGCTCTACGTTCTTACATTTCAAGAATTAAAATGGTAGAGGGCAGTGCGCTGCATCCTGCATCTTGTCAATGGCAATGCATTGCAAAAAAACAACAACAACAACAACAAAAAAAAAAACAAACAAACACCTTGCAAGATGGAGACTGGAAAATCTGAAAATGAAAAGGGCGAAAAAGGCATGTAAAGACGTACGTAAACCACAAGCGAGTTGCTTCTTGAAAGATGTTAAAGCATAACTAAAACCAAGAACAAAAATGCAATATTCTGCAGCTTGCAGTCTTGGCTGCATACGTTTTCTTTATTTTTTTTTTTTTCAAATATAACTTTTATTAACACCCACAACGGGCAAAGTCAAGTCAATACAACAGAAAAAGAAAACGTTTTCTTTATTTAAAGTGGATGTAAACCTAATTTTTTTTTTTTTATGTCATAATGTAGAGTATAAGATTTCCTATCATTTGAGCCCAGTCTTGTCACACAGAGTTAATCCATCTCTGAGCAATCCTCTTTTATTGTTCAGTGAGATAAAACTTGACAAACAGAGAAAAACTTTGTCAAATCCTCCCCCTTGCTGTGAGTGACAGGTGATTTACATCTTGTGCACTAGCCTAAGACATGCATTATTTTTTATTTCCCTCCCCCACTCCTTTCTTCAGCAGCACTGCAAGGATTGGCTGTTCCACACCTCAGCATGATTTGGCATGCTGAAGTCATGTGGTTACTTTCCTGTCTTTTCACTGGATGTTAGAGATCATAGCAGAAGTTCAGTGTAAGAAATACACAGGAGAAAATGCACATTGACAAGGGGAGTGTAGGGGTGGGCGGGGAGTGTAGGGGTGGGCGGGGAGTGTAGGGGTGGGCGGGGAGTGTAGGGGTGGGCGGGGAGTGTAGGGGTGGGCGGGGAGTGTAGGGGTGGGCGGGGAGTGTAGGGGTGGGCGGGGAGTGTAGGGGTGGGCGGGGAGTGTAGGGGTGGGCGGGGAGTGTAGGGGTGGGCGGGGAGTGTAGGGGTGGGCGGGGAGTGTAGGGGTGGGCGGGGAGTGTAGGGGTGGGCGGGGAGTGTAGGGTGGGGCGGGGAGCGTAGAGGGGGCGTAGAGGTGGGCGTAGAGGGGAGCGTAGAGGTGGGCGTAGAGGGGAGCGTAGAGGGGGGCGTAGAGGGGGGCGTAGAGGGGGGCGTAGAGGGGGGCGTAGAGGTGGGTGTAGAGGGGAGCGTAGAGGGGGGCGTAGAGGGGAGCGTAGAGGGGAGCGTAGAGGGGAGCGTAGAGGTGGGCGGGGAGCGTAGAGGTGGGCGGGGAGCGTAGAGGTGGGCGGGGAGTGTACTGACATCACGACTCCACCCACCGAGCTCCAGACAACAGACCTGCCCACAGAATATGCAGTTTTTCGGGTCTCATAACAGACAGAGGGGAGACATTTGACAGGTAAAGATACATGCAGGAGGCATGTATATCCTTATAGATAACCCCTATGGCAGGAGTTTAGAAAGGATGACATTGGGTTTACATCCACTTTAAGCCAAGAACATTTTTAGCACATAAAGAAAATACTGTTGCTCTTGCCATGTCCTTGTCACTTCCTACCTAGCCAACTTCTGCAAACTACCAATTGCCCTGCCCCCTGGTTAATGGAGATGAAGAGATGTTTGGAGTCCAGAAGAGAAGAGCAGCAGCCTGGGGTAACAACCATGGCTCCCTCCATAGATACAGCGGAGGAGTGATGTAGACACTCAGGACTAGGGACTGTTATCTGCAGGAATGCTGGGTAAAAAGAACACAAAAAGAAGCCTGAACAAAGAAGGCATGTAGAGCCACCACAGCAAACACTAGTAATCTGCATCAGATTACCTTTTTATATCTTAAAGAGTTTAGATACACTTTAGATTTTATCTCATTTAATATTTTAATGCATTATGAGATTTGATGGAAACACGCATTTTCTAAAGCATCTTGTGAACAGGCTCCAAGGCTAGCTTCACAATGCTGCCATCGGATTTTGATCCACTTTTCCGATTATGTAGTGCAACTTGGAAGTGGTTTGTATATTCTATGGGGCCAAAAACCGCACCAAAAAACAGTCCATGTGATTTCCATGGTCATGCGACTCAAGTCACGCCTGAAACCGCACTAATGTAAACAGAGCCTAGTGTCACTGACAGTACAGGCCCGTTGTAGGCATATCTAGACATGAACGGTGGGATTTTTGCAAGGCTGGTGTTGCAGAGTACTCACACTTTAGCAGAAGAAGGTGTGTCCAACTGAAAATCACACAATCTATTCTACTATGGCTTGATGGTAAACAAACACAAGAGGAAGTCTCACATTCTCCTGACTTTTCTTTGCTGAAGTCACAGCTGTAAAAGAAAACATGTCCGGGTTATACCAGTATTCAGACTAACAAAGCCCCTGGGGTGCAGGCACTTCTCTGGTCAGCCCTCTACCTTGGGTGCATCTTATACATGAGCCTCAATCTCTGCCCTGAACAAAAAAAAAAAAAATCGTCTTTATGGCGCAGGTAGTGAATGTAGCAGAGAGAAAAAAAAAAAAAACACTGGGATGCATTACCATCCGTCCAATAAACCAGTCTATCAGGTAAGACCGGAGTGGACTCTAGGTAAGCTTACTTTCACAAGATGCAGCTCCTCCACAGAGACGGAGAGAGTGGCCGCCATTAAAGTGCAGCACGAAAACATTTATTGTATGATAAGCACAAGATAGAAACTCACATGAAGTGTGTGAAGGCACATAGAGCATAAGAAATCAGGTCATCCAGGGAACCCTAGAACATCCAGTCTGGTGATTGTGCAGCACTGCCGCTGGCCAGGTAGGCATAGGAAGCTCAGAATACTTCCTGGTCAAGAGGAGACTCCAACCCAATGGATGATGTCAGACACCGGGGGACATCCTCAGGGAGTGGCTACACATTTCAAGGAGCCCCTGCCCCTTTGTCAAGAGGCTTGACAAAGAGGCAGGAACACCTCGAAACACCTAGCCATTACCCAAGACATCCCTCCGCATCCTGACACCATTCAGTGGGTTCCTCTGGAGTCTGCCCCGTCACCAAGCCTCCACCCATGGTCACCAGACGGACATGCAAAACGTCTACCGACCACTGAACTCGGCCAATCTCAAATGATAAGCCATTTAAAAACGTGAACTCCAGCTTTCTCTTTAGTCTTGCAAAGTTGTACAAGCTTCTCTCCTGCATGGACATTTCCAACTCTCCGATTTCACTGCACACTGTGAGCTCTTCACAACGTGCATTAGAAGCTGCAGCAAGTCAGATTTTCAGCATTATCCACCTCTTTTCTACCCGGCCTGATGTTCCCTGGTCTGCCCCTTCCGTTCATTGGATTTCAGTTCTTTCAATCATGGAGGCTGAGCATCACATGTAGGCACTACCTAGAATGGTCTGCATGAAAATACAGCCTCCCTAGGAACACCCACTCCTTCAGACTGACACCAATCCATGAAGGCATTGTAATATTTGCAGAACTCCTCCCAAGAGCCAGCCTACTGCTTGAATCAGGACTGAGGGCTCCTGAAAGGAGAATGGAGACAGTGTCCTGTGATGCTTAGAAAAAGCTATGTACAGCACCCTGACGGCCCCTCCAACCAGCTGATGACCTTATTTTTCAAGCCCAAGTAGATGACCAGGTCATAGAAATGATCACAATCTGCATGATGACTTGCCCCCAATCCCAGATACAAGGGATGCTTAAAATTAAAAAAAATAAAAAATAAATAATATAATAATAAATGCATTGTTGCACAATTTCTGCAAGCCAAAAAAAAGAAGAAGGTTTTATGGGTTGCTCTTGGCAACAAAATTAAATCTGTCCTGCCCCTAGTACCCATATTCAAGCCGTGAAAAAGTTAGAACGTAAAAGGAGGAATTTGATTGGTTGTTATAGACAAATGCTGCCCCCCCCCCTTTTTTTTTTTAATGCAAATTAAGCCTGTTCCATTTTGGTGGCTTTTAAAGCGCACCACCCTAAACTGAAACGCCTAACAGTTTCCATGGTAATATAAATTGATGATGGGATGGGGGCCCTAATTGAAGTCAATGCACCGATGCCTTTATATTTGGGGGGGGGGGGGGTAGATGGGGAAATCAGCGCCTAACCTAACAGTGTACCAATTCCGTTTTCATTACATCCCTTATTTGACATCACTGGGTCTCTGTGCTTCTTTATGCAATGCAGGTCATAGTTGGTGGGAGGGGCCAGCAGGCTGCAGTACGTAGCTCCCGGCCTCAGTACTCCTCTCAGCCCTGATGTAAGCAGTGGGCTGGTTCTTGGGAGGAGCTATGCAAACATCAAAATATCTTGATTGGTGGATATTAGTCTGGGAGGTGTGGGTATGTATAAGGACAGCTTTAGGTAATGCTCAGGTGTGATGCGAAGGCACCACGAATGAAGGAACTGAAATCCAACGAATGAAAAGGGCCAGGGACAGTCTCTGCTCTCTCCCTCCTCACTGGGCAGAGCGATAACAGCGGGAGCCATTGGCTCTTGTAGCCGTCAATCAAATCCAGTGACAAGAGGGGGGCGGGGCCAAGCTGCCCTGTCTGTGTCAATGGATGCAGACAGGGCGGCTCAGAATTGAACATGCACGCAGGCCTATGTCCACATCACCCTGAAAGCGCCCGATCTCGGAGGCCAAGCAGAGTTGGGCCTGGTTAGTACCTGGATGGGAGAATTGAACATGCATGACTGAAAGATCTGAAATCCAATGAATGAAAAGGGTGGGTCCGTACACTGCCTAATATTTGCTTTCCTTTGTGAGCCAACTTTTGCTCCAACTGTCAAAGCTAGTCCCTGCGTGGGTGGAACTATTGTATGTTAGCTACTTGGTAAAACCGAATAAAAAAAAACTATTGAAACAGAAAAAAGGGTGGGCCAGGGACAGTCAGGCTGGGGAGAGAAGGCTTGGATGATGCTAGATATCCTCTATCCAGAAAATGAGGTGGACTCCCACTGGGCATGCTGCAGCTTCTAATGCACATTGTGAAAAGCTCACAGTGTGCAGTGAAATCAGAGTAAAGTAATATCAGTGCAGGAGAGGAGCCGGTACCAACTGTACAAGACTGAAGGTAATCAAAAAAAAAAAAAAAAAGTATTGTGCTCTTAAAAAAGATAAAGTAATATGGAAATTCTTTCATTTTAAGTGGTAAGTGATACATTGTTTAT
Organism: Lithobates clamitans; assembly: GCA_037952925.1. Classification (NCBI taxonomy): domain Eukaryota; kingdom Metazoa; phylum Chordata; class Amphibia; order Anura; family Ranidae; genus Lithobates; species Lithobates clamitans. The sequence continues at coordinate 12,747 of JBBGZY010001586.1, read as the reverse complement.
GAGCTCTAAGGCCGGTTTCACATATATGTGCGGCCATGGGTTCGTGCCCGGGGTCCGGTGTGTCTGTTCACCGGTTCAGGTCCGAATCAGGTCAGAATTTTTCCCTGAATCTGCACGGGAAATCCGCCCCGGACCCGCATGAACCGTTCCATTGGGATCCGGTCATAATCGCCTGTCATGCGTGTTTCTATATGTGAACCCAGCCTTACAGCAAGGCCACCACCAAGCCAGCTAATACGGCCCTTAAATTAAAGCGGAACTCCACACAAAAAGGGCAACTTCTGCTTTAAAGCCTTTACCCCCACTCCTGTTTGTGAAATGGCGCTTTAGGGGGGTGGGGGTGGGGGGGTACCTGATTTTGACAGGTGCCCGCTCCCACTTCTGCTCCCACCACCTAGGCCAGGGATATGCAATTAGTGGACCTCCAGCTGTTGCAGAAGTACAAGTCCCATGAGGCATAGCAAGACTCTGACAGCCACAATCATGACACCCAGAGGCATGATGGGACTTGGTGGACCTCCAGCTGTTGCAAAACTACAAGTCCCATCATGCCTCTGGATGTCACGCTTGTGGCTGTCAGAGTCTTGCTATGCCTCATGGAACTTGTAGTTCTGCAACAGCTGGAGGTCCACTAATTGCAGATCCTTGGCAGTTCTCCTTCCCCATTCCCTCCCGAAGTCTTCTGGGACGCACGACCGGTCCCAGAAGACTGCAGGACCATTCACAGTGTGCAGCGCTGCTTGAGCATGCGCAGTGGGCACCAGCTGTCACAGCCGGGTGCCCATAGTAAAGATGCTGGCACCGGCATGGGAGGACACAGGAAGCAAAAAAAAAAAAACAAAAACAAAAAAAAAAAAAAACGGCCGGGGTGAGCACATCGCTGGATCACGGGACTGGCGAGCATTGGTTTTCAACAAAGAGGCTGGAGCTCCTCTTTAAAAGGGGAGAGGGAGAGAGAATCATTACCTGGGACTCACATCTGACGCTGAGCTCCTATTTATCTGTTTTACAACCAAATTTGACCTCCACAGAGCAATTCGAGGAGGAGGTCTGTGTAAACGATGCACCTTATTTAAACAAAAGAACACAATGACATTGCAATCCAAAGACAGCGATTTTGCCCGATGGACGTTGCAGCCAATCAGATCACTCCAGGCCTTGAACCTCCCTGACGCCCCTAGTTCCTGTTGATCGACAGGCTGAATGACAGCAGAATATCTAATATGTACTGTAAGAGAACAAAAAAGGATGACAACAAGTAAGGGGACACCTGCTGGTCACCAACATGACGGAGTGAAGCCGTTTGATTATCTTGGGTGATGCTCTAAAATTTGTAATAAAACAAATTTTTATCAGAGTCATTAAGGGCAAACTTGATTTCTAGAGATACAACAGACCTTTTAAAGCATTTTCTTTTAGACTTAAAAGGGTGAATGTGGTCGGCGTTAAAGGTCAGTGCAAAATGTTAGTTTAGATGGAGTCTGGTTGGCTGAGTCGGTCCCTGGCTTCTTATAACTCCCCCAGGATGAGACCCTCTTCTGCCCTGACCCCAAACAGCTATGGGTCTCACCACAGACACTCATCTTGTACGCTTCACAAGGCGTCAGAGAAAACGCAAATCAGTCACGTCAGAGCCGCAGGAGGTGCGCCAACCTGACAACCCAAAGACAGATATCCCACCACTGCACTCCCAAGTCTGGCTGGACTCCCCGGCATCCACCAAAATATTAGTTCTGGGTGAACAGACCATTTGACCTTTGACCTCCGGAAGCTTTATACACCCCAATGCAAGTATGTATGTGCAATACCTATGGGACCCAAGTGGATGCTGGAAATAACCATCGTAAGCACTGCATCTACAGTGATGACTGCTAGTTTCCAGGTCCTGTGCAGAGTCCCTGCCCTGCTGCTTACTGAACACAGGAGGTCGCTGGCTCAGCTAAGCACCATTCAGAGGACAATTTACATTCTTTGAGAAAATGCAAAGTGTTCTCTGATTGGATAAGGTGAAGCTTGTGACGTCACCACCTCAACTCTCTACCTGTTCCAAGCAGAGAATGCTTTGCGTTCATTGAGAAAATGCAAAAGTATTTCCTGAATGTTGGCCACGCAGAGCGACTGTGTTCCCAATGCAGCTGGGCAGGCACTAGACGCGGAATCTAGTAGAGGTCACTGAAATAGAGGCGTCTACTAGCGTGATGTCTAGATTCCGCAGGAATCGACCAGGTAAGCAATATACATTAGTCCAGCTTTAACCAATGGAACTATAAAAAAAAAAATTCCAAAATCAATGTTAAAGTGGATCATCACCCTCTACATAAACATTCCCCCCCTCGCCACTAATTTTATTTACCCCCCCCCCCCCCAACAAAAAGTGCAGCACTGCCCCTCCATGCACGTCACTCACCTAGGCCAGTGATGGCGAACCTTGGGACACCAGATGTTTTGGAACTACATTTCCCATGATGCTCATGCACTTTGCAGTGTAGTTGAGCATCGTGGGAAATGTCGTTCCAAAACATTTGGAGTGCCAAGGTTCGCCATCACTGCCCTAGGTGAATGACATGCACAGAGCTCGCTGGGCCTCCTAGGATATGCAGGTCACATATCCCAGGAGGCCTTTATCTTTCAGTCAGTAAGAAGGAGGGGAGACAGGTCTAGTGGTGCATCATCGCAAGGCCCTGCCGGATGAACCCGGAAGAGCCAGCGGGCCTCTTGAGGATGTCACAAGAGGTTGACGCGGTATTGAGCGGTGTCAGTTTATATAAAATACAAAAACAGTGCATCTCTTCTATAAAATTAAAAATTACTTTTTGAAAATGTGATATTAACCGTCATCAATACCCTAAAAAAAAACAAAAAAAAACAAAACAAAAAAAAACAAAAACACAAAAAACACACAACAATGACCATCACAAATATGAAAAAGCATAATAAAATGCGTGACTATGAACATAAAAAGAAAGAGACCATAAAGTGTCCAAAAGGAAGAGGACTGGTATAAGCAGTCAAGTCATCAGTCCTACAAGCCGCGATGGAAGTTGAAACACCTAAGATAGCCAAGGTGTCACAATCCACTCCAGGGCCGTCTTTAATATTGATTGGACCCTGGGCAAAACTTTTCTTTGCCTCCCCCCCCCCCCCATATGCAGTTTTGTTCTCCACCTGCTCTGAGACATACAATAAATAGCAGCTAGACTCAAAATCAGTTTACTGAATCAGATCAGGCGGCTATTGCGATTGGTTACCAGAGGTTACAGTGTATCATTACAGCTCACTGACTGGTTGCTAGAGGTTACAGCACACACTACGGCTCACCGATTAGTTGCTAGAGGTTACAGCACATGATTTCTGCTTGTTGATTGGTTGCTAGAGATTACTGTGGATATGACCTCAGGGGGGCACGATATACATATCAATGCCGCTGCCCGTCCCTATTTACATATTAATGCCGGTAATTTTACATGTAAACACAGGGTCTGCATGTGAGTCATCTGTACACAATAGGGCAGAAACACAGTGGCAGCACTTCACACTGAGATATTGTGACACAGCACAGGACTAAAACCTCAAGGGATGAGGGAATTTAAACCAGGGTAGTTGGCAAGTACGAGGCAGCAGCTTTTGGGCCCCACAACAATGACAGGGCCCAGGGCAGCTGCCCCTTTTGCCCTGCCTTAAAAATGGCCCTGATCCCTAGTCTTATACCTCCTGGGTATCTCGGTATCTTTTATACGTATAGAGCTGTCTCTGTTATAATATCTTGAGTTTACTTATATTTTGTTCAGATACCACTACCTGGTGTTCATATGTAAGCTATTTTGTTTGAACAGCATGTTCTGTGAAGTTATTTCATTGCATGTCGCATACCACTAAGCCTCGATTCACACAGGGGCAACACGACTTCAGCGCGACTTTGCAAGGCGACTTCAACGCGACTTTAAGCAACGTACAACGTGACTTCAAGTCGCCTCCAGGATAGGCGACTTTGGCTGTGGCCAATCACAGAATAATCAGCTCTCTGGGAGGGAGGGGTTTGCCTGGGTAAACTAATTTCTTTTCCTGTAAAGTCGCTTCAATATAGATTGAGATCCGACTTGGAGGCGACTTCCATTGAATTCTATGGGTACAGGTCGCCTAGAAGTCGGATTGAAGTAGTACAGGAACCTTTTCTGAAGTCGGAGCGACTTCAGTAGTGTAAATTAAGACGCTCTGATCCACTCTCATGCAAGGCTACCAGAATGCTTGTGACCCCCTAATAAGAGTGGTCAATGAACGCGCACAAAACTGGCATAGTGGAAGAGGGTAATCTTTATAGAAAAGCCCAAAAATGTATCAAGTTGTTAAACCACAACCTCCCCTGTAGTTCATACCGGTAGCACCGACATAAAGCAGCCGCCATCTTTGTAGAGGAACATACTTTGACCTTAGTGCACAGCACAAGCATTTGGCACCGGCCTCTTCTAAAGTTGGGTGGACTTTAGGGTGAAAGTCGTCTTAATAGTGCTCTAAACCTGGGGTCTCTAAACAAAAGGGCAAGTTTACTGTCCTTCAGACATTAGGGGGGCTGGACTGTGGCCATTGTGAGTAGAAATGGTCCTGGCATCAGTGCATCCGTTGGCGGGAGGAATAGTTGCCCCATCGTTGGCGGTAGGAACAGTGCTCCAATAAAAAGGGACCACAGCTCTAAAACAAAAAAACTTAATTTGTTACTGCAGTGCATCAATACACTGAAAGTGCAGGGTGTCATAAGGGGGTGGGGCCACGACCCTCACACTTGCAGTCTGATTAAGGGCGTCTTTCAAAACGGAACACTGAGGACATCTTTTGGTGCCGAAAAGGTACTACACGGGACAGCGACAGATTGAAGGTGATAAGATGACAGTCACATTAGGGATAGGGATTTTTCAATAAATCAACCAATTAATCATATTTCAAATATGAGAAACAGCAGTAAAGCACAATCACGTATCATTACTATGCAGATAACTGAGCCTGTGGTCATGAGCCACTATTATATCACTAAAATAAATAACTGAAATACTTTACATTCCCTGTAAGTAAGGATTCTAATATTTCCTGCTATACGACTGTTTACTAGCAGGAGAACGTGCATGTATCCGAGTAGCGCAGTGAGGCTTTGGTCACACGGAACCCGACTTTTCACCTGAAGCCGCATGATTTCAAAGTCGCATATCAGTGCGACTTCAGATGGGACTTGGAAGACATCCGTGCGACATCATGCACAGAGGTCTATGCAAGCACACCTGAACTTGCAAAAAAGTAGTGCAGGAACTACTTTCAAAATCGGGGTTGCACCTATCCATTGCGGACAATAGGGTGCGATTTGTCATGTGATTTGATACTATCAAATCACATGACAAGTTGCACCGATGTGACCGAGGACTGGTTCAACCAAGATGCGGTGGGACTGTGCTGGGGGTGGCTTTTCCAGCGAAGTCCCACCGCATGGAGAAGACAAAACGCCTCGTTGTGGTGGTGTACAGGTAGGTATTTTCTTATAGCGCAGTTCCTGGAAAACCACTGCCTCACAGCCCCAGCTGGCAATTGAATTTTATGAGATGTCTTAATAAAGTTTGTTAAAAAAAAAAAAAAAAAACACAACAACCTTTTCATAGTTCGTTATAAAATTTTGCAAACAGGTAATTTTTCCCCCCCTGCTGTCTTCTGGGATACACACGGGTCCCAGAACACAGCAGGGACCAGTGGGATTGTGCAGCAGGGAACCAGGAAGTGAAGCCGCAAAGCTTCACTTCCTGATTCCCTTACCAAGGATGGCGGCGGCAGCACCCGACAGCCGAGGGACAGATCGGCTTCGGGTGCCGACATCACGGGCGCCCTGGACAGGTAATTGTCCTTATTTTAAAAGTCAGCAGCTGCAGTATTTGTAGCTGCTGACAAAAAAAAAAATATATAATAATAATAATAATAATAATATTACTAGAAAAGCTACAATTTCTAGGGAAATTGTGAAAAGTGTTCTTGCCTCTACAACTGGAGTGGGCGGAGTAACTGGGTGGAGTGGCTTGAGTAACTGTTGTGTGGTTGGAGTGGCTGGAGTAACTGTGAAAAGTGTTAAAAAGCTTAATATTTTAAAAAGTATAAAAATAGTAGTAAAAAAGTTGAAGTCTCATCATTAGCTGAAAGAGCTGAACATTTTTTTCAAAAATTATGATTTTTTTTTTTCAAAAATTATTATTTTTTTATTTTTTCAAAAATTATTTTTTTTTTTTCAAAAATATATTTTTTTTTTTACATGGGGCGGTCATAATGTTTTGGCTGATCATGGGGTGGTCATAATGTTTTGGCTGATCATGGGGTGGTCAGCTTTTGTCACCTCCCACTCTAGTTTTGAACATTTCGCCATTCATTCCTATGGGACCAATTTCGCCGCAAAAATTACGATATTTCGTGAACCATTCGGCGAAACGTTCCACAAAGTAATAGCACACCATTCGGGAACAATCCGCACGTTTCGGTATATTACTTGTCTATGTAGTGTAAAACCTGTGGGAGGAGTTAGGGTGGTAAATTTGGCTATAATAATAATATATATGTGAGATAACAGTAAGTGGTCTTGCTATGCAAGAACACTTAATTAATAATAATCTCGGCAGAACTCCGCTTTAAGGCAAGAAACATTTTCAATTTCTCTGCCCTTCCCCGTTCAGAGGAAGAGAGTAGAGAAGAGATCCAGTGCTGTGCACGACTGCATCTCTTCTCCCCTCTTCACACAGGGACTCAAACAGCAGCAAAAGTCATTGGCTCCTGCTGATGTCAATCAAAGGAGGAAGTGGTGGGCGAGGCCAAGCGTGCGCGTGTCACAACTCCATAGGTACACAGCTTGAGGGGGGGGGGGGTGAGCAAGCAGCACGTGCCCCCCATAGCAAACGGTTTGCTATGTGGACACATGAAAAAGAGGAGGTACCAAGATCACCAGTGGGGGACCTAAGAAGAGGAGGATCAGGGGCTGTTCTATGCAATACTATTGCACAGAGCAGGTGAGTATAAACATGTTTGTTATTTTAAAACAAAATTAATGTTTAGTAACACTTTAAATTTTCCAGCCAATGAAATGAATGAAGGTGCCTAAATGCAATTGCAAAACGCGGCTTTAGTTCCTTTTTTTATTTTTGTTTTTTTTTTTGTTTGTTTTTTGTTTTTAAACACTGCATTGCTCCTGGCAGGAGAAAAGGCATTCTGGCCAAAGGCCCAGTGTGCATGAGGCCCTAAGTGGTGTTGGCTCAGTGGTTGTGGATAGGTGAAAGGTGTTACTGTCAATTGTATTTCCATGTTGAAAGCCCAAAACGTACTCCATCCGCAACACAATAAGCACATCAGAGTCCTGGCCCAACACTCCATATATCAGGCTGTGAAAAGAAGGCGCTTTTGTTTTATTACATCACCTGTAAATAATACATAAAAAAGGAGCTGCACCTACAAGTCCCATAGCTGACAAAGACAGCAGAAAACTTCCTTGTACACAAAGCCATGAGATCAGGACACAAGTGAAAGTAACTACTGAACTACTAATTCAATCCTGCAAACACTGCAACAGTGCTAAAAGGCACAAACTCAAATGGTTGCCTAAAAGCCCAAGCTCTGGGCTAAAACTTTCCAGCCCCATCACTGACTGTATATTTGGGGGGGGTATGAAGAATTTGAATCAATTTTTTTTTTCCCCCTCAACCCGTGGTTGAAGGGAAGAAAACTGCATAAAATGTACAGCCAACCTCAAAGTGTTGCTAAACCCAGGAGCCTGCATGCACTATATCTGGTCCCTCACAGTACACAGAACATGGAAATGCAATTATTTTAGTAAATAAAAACTACCTTTTCCCATCGGCAGTCAGAGCAGTCTTGTGACTTCTGTGTCTGGTAAAGCTTGTAGGAGGAGTTTTCATTCTGCTCTGACTGTCCTATAAAACTTCAGGACTCCTGACCTTCTGTATGGACAGTGACGATTGGCCCTGTGCTGATCACATGCACCCTCCCAAGAATAAAAACAAAAAAACAAAAAAAAAAAACACCCTCACTAGTAATACACACCAAACTGAGCATGTGCAGTCTGCCTGCTTCCATTTATAATATTCAGAGAGGAGTTGGGGACACTGAAAGAAGGTGAAGATCAGAAGAAGACAGGATCAAACAGCCTTTTTACACAATGCAGAGAACAAACATGCTTTACTGTATATACAGACGGATTTTACTGTTGTGCGTTTGGCAACACTTCAACTTGTGAAGCCAGATATCCTCACTTAAAAAAAGGAGGAACTGGAGTCTGCTCACAATATTTTGTAATAAAAACCATCTTTGCAATTCTGGAGCTTCCCTCCAACCACTTTGCATAAATATATATAATATATACTGAGTCTGGCTGTTGATGAGGCCAATAACACACTTGCTGTGTTATGGGGGGGGGATGCGCATTAATCCTTAGTGGCACCCCCACATAGATAGTGCCACCAAACTGTTATGCAGAAGAAAAATAAATAAATAAAATAAAATAAAAAAAAAAAAAAGAGAAAAAAAAACTTTTGAGACAAAAATGTGAAAAGTGATATTAGCTTATAAAAAGACAGACTGAATTAGGATGGCTGGAACTTGTAGTACCACAGAAGCTGCAAAGACTTTACATACATACATATACACATATACATATACATATACATACACACATACATACACAATGCACACCTGCAGGTGTAAAGAAGCCCTTACACTAAAGGGGAACCTGTGCTATGAGAATATATATAGGCCACCATTGCCGACCTTCTGATAATGCCAACAACCTGGTCATTGTACTGATCTGCTCACAAGTCACTGAACTAAAACAAGTATTACAAAAAATAAAAAACATAATGTATATTTGCAGGGGAAAAAAAAAATGTGCATTTAATATTTTTTTGTCATAATAATCAGCCTGCAGAGCATTGCAACTGCAATCAGTGTACGGTGGGTGCAATGCCAGGTTCCTGCAGACTCTTCTCCATCTCTCTGTCCATACCTGAGGAACAGACGTTCAGTTAGCGGGCTGAAGGAAGTGTCAATGGACTATTAGTGCGATCATCACTGCAGTAATGTTCCATTGAGAACTACAAGTCCATCTGTCAAGGATGCAGATGGGACTTGTAGTTCATTCATTCACAGGTTTCTGTCAAATCTCAAAAGTGACAGTGGCTAGAGGAGAGTCCATCTGTACCCTTATTAGGCCCCTTTCACACATGAGGACCGTATGTCCGTATTTCATCCATCCGTTTTCGGATGAAATACGGACATACATGCATCCCTATGGGATAGCAGGTGTCAGCGGATGTACATCCGCAAACACCCGATGTCGTCCGGCTCCGCTCTCGTCCGATTCTGTAGACGGAAGAAAATCCTATTTTTCTATCCGTCTGCAGAGCGGATGGGATGAACACGGACAGACGGTCCGTGTTCATCCGATCCCCCCATAGGGGAGAGCGGAGATCTGACAGGGCGATCCCTGCACAGTGTGTGGGTCCCGCCCTGTCATCCGCCGGCTCAGCTGGGGAAAACGGAGCGATCCTCGCTGAGCAGCGGATAAACACGGGGCGGATCAACACGGATCCGTCCCGTGTGAAAGGGGCCTTACACTCCAAATATGAGTAACATGTAACAGGGTGCAAAAGGTAGATTTAGCCTGTGCTCTTTTTCACAGAGGGGTACTTAACCCCTTGGCAGCAAGTGTCTGCATATACACGGCCCTGTGTAAACAACTTGCCACGCTGAGTGCGCTCTAGGGCTGAAACAACTAATAGATTATGAAATTAATTGATTACTATTTTCATAAATCGATTAATCGGCCAGTAACAGTTACAGTACAAAAAGCAAATAATCGCTACTGTAAATATTACTTTCACCGTTCTACAGTAAAAAAAATGAACCCCTTACAGTAGTGAACATCTGTTTTTTTTGTACTATAAAGGGTTTATTTAAGTTTCTTTTAACCCCATTATGTTACTAAACGTCTTAGGCCCGATTCACATCTCTGTGTTTTTTGGTGCTTTTTGCAGAAACGCACTACAGTTAATTTAACATGGTTTCCTATGGGACACGTTCACATCTATGCTTTTTTTTCAGCCGCTGCGTATTTGGAAAGTGTCAGGGACTTTTTTTTTTTTTTTTTTTTTTAAACGCAAAACAGTGCTTTTTAGGTTTAATATACTTCAATGGAGAAGCTGCAGAAAAGCATGTAATGCGTTTTTGCAGCAATTTGTATTTTTTAATCTGCCCAACAACAAATTGGCCAAAAAAACTGCATTTCTCTTCTAATAGTATATACAGTACATCTCCTCTAATAGTGTATATACAGTACATCTCCTCTAATAGTGTATATACAGTACATCTCCTCTAATAGTGTATATACAGTACATCTCCTCTAATAGTGTATATACAGTACATCTCCTCTAATAGTGTATATACAGTATATCTCTTCTGTCTGTTATTCTCAGAGGGGATTCAATATTTTGCTCCCTAACCATATAGTTGGTTGTTTATATTTACCACTGCATAGAGAGATTTAGGAATAAATTGCCTTTTTTTTTTAAACTTTACATTTTAACTAAATTATACACCACACTTTTTTTTTTTAAGGTTATTAACAGATTAATCGAAACCACAAAATCGGCCAACTAATCGATTATGAAAATAATCGTTAGTTGCAGCCCTAGTGCGCTCCCTGCAGGCTTCCCAGCACGGTAGCCAGCGGGGATCTGTAAGCTCCCGATGCATACTTGTGATCGGGAGCTTCCCGATCAAGTGACCCTTGTGACTGCCAATCACATGGCACAAATGCCCACTTCTGCCTCCTGGCGTTTAGAATTCTTCACCACTCTCCGCCCACGCTATAGTCAAAAGACGGCTAACAGCGCGGGTTTCCAGTGCCGGGAGGGCGTCGATAGACGTCCTCCCGTGATCGCACACCCCCTGCAGGGGAGCGCGGGCGATGCGCTCTGTGACCATCGAGTCCTTCAGACTCGGCTGATCGTAGGACAGGGTAAAAAGGGCCAATCACAGAAGTAAAACAGAAGCCGGTTATCAGCTTTTGTTCTACTCACGATCAGCGTGAGGAGAAAAGAAGAAAGCCGGTAACTGGCTTCTGTTACAGGGACATCGGTCCCAATCTGTGCCCACCAGTCCTGCTAATCAGTGCCACCCATCAGTGCCCATCAGTGCAGGAGAAAAAATAAAAAAAATAAAAAAAAATTACCAGTTTGCAAAATTTTATAACAAACTAGAGCTGGACGATTAATCGTTAAGAATCGAAAATTGGGATCTTTTTTCCCTTCCTGATCTTCAAAACAGCATGTCACGATCTTTCTAACAAGTGCAGAGAGTTCTCACAGCTGGAAAAAAAAAAAAAAAAACCACCACAAACCGGGCAGCCTGCCAAGTTTTAGTACAACACGCGAATAAGTAGAAACAAAAGTATATTTTCGTTCTTTTATCAAAAGGAAAGAACTCCGGCGTGTAGATCACAGAAGTTTAATCATTTAAAGACCAAAACCTTTTCTGACATTTGTTGCTTACAAGTAAAAATCATTATTTTCTGCTAGACAAATTTTTTTTTTTTTTTAGCAGAGACCCTAGAAAATAAAATGGTGTTGTTGCAATATTTTATGTCACAATGTATTAAAAAAAATAATAATAATAAATTAATAAAAAAAAATAAATAAATAAAAAATCTAAAAACAGTAAAGTTAGCCCAATTTTTTTTATCATATATTGTGAAAAGATGTTACACTGAGAATCGTGATCTTCATTCTAAGCAAAAAAAAAAAAAAATTGCAATTCTTATTTTAGCCAGAATCATGCACCTCTATACAAAAAAACTATGAAAAAAGTTGTGTTTGAATTTTTTCAATTTTTTTTTTTTTTTGTCGTTCACAGTGCTCCAGCTCTAAAAGCAGAAAATTGGACTGGGCAGGAAGGGGGTATAAGTGCCCAGTAAGCAAGTGGTTAAAGGGCAAGGAGGCGTTCGGCGGAAGGGGGTAAGCGTACGTCTGTTTGCCCACATAAGTTTGCACAGGTGTTCTATGCATCCCTGTGCAGGCACTTCCCATTCATGTCAATTGGGACACAGTGGCTACACGAACACAGCACTGCACCCAATTTGACAGTCGGTGCGGGCGCGCGTGGTCCCAAGCGTAGACAGTGTGTTCAGGAGCCGCACACCTGCCTGGCTGTCAAACTGGGACCAGTGGCTCTGTATGTGAGCAGCCGCTGCATCCCAATTGCTATGAATAAAACTCCCTTTGCGCCCCCGCTGCCATCGCACTTGTGTGCGCTTAAGTAAGCCTGTGTAAACCAGGCCTCTAACCGCAGTTCCTCAAAACAGGTCGTGTTTTTTAGGATTCCCTCATTCTGGGGCCAGGGGTTTTCCCAGGTCAGCAATTATCACCGTTCTTCCTGTTGAGGGTATTATGACCCACATTGCAACGTCACAGACGAGAAAATCTCTCTGCTAGACCGGACGAGCGACTAAAGATAAAAGTTTGTAAACTCAAAAGACCAAAACTCTTATATAAGCTTAAAACACATCCACATTTCACATTATTTTTTTTATCTGTAGCTAAAAACTTAACGCATTTCACCTTTCAGGGAAAAAAATAAAATAAAAAATAATAGAATAGTTGAACCAACACCATACACGCTACCAACCCAAACCCCCCGATCCCCCCCTGCTTTTTTGCATCTTCAGGG